>PVLD010033563.1:0-13537 GCA_004027595.1 Dinomys branickii
TAGATTAGTTGTGATTGTACTATTTTCTATGATAATGGGTGTCTGTTTGTCAATATGTTTTTGTACTCTTATGCTTCTAAAAAAAAAAAAAAATCCCAGCAATTGGGCCATGAATCCGTCACAATCTCTAGATTCATCCACCTCTGAAAAGCCTGCTCCCAGTGACTGCATAAGACTCAGGTGGAGGGGGCGGGGGGACATCTAGACACAAACCATAACAGATGTTGACAGTGCTCACTACAAACACTACTTAAATTCCCTTTTGTCTCTTATTTCTGCCTGTTGACTTTACCTATTCCCCCAAAACCAACTTCCTTTTCAGTTCAGGAAATATGCTGCCAATTTCTCCTAAGTAGCATCTCCTGTAGCTTTTATCTTCAACAGGAACTTTGTACAGAGAGCTCATAAGGAAACTCTGAGGAAGAACTTGTATTGGCCTGCCTTGGATCCAGTGCCCACATGTGGGCCAATCGTAGAATTGAGAATAGGGTGATATAAAGATATGGTGGCCCTATAGGAGCTATCTTTGAAGTAGAGGAAGCAATTCCTATAAGAAGCAGGGTGGCGATGTTATTCAATGATAGTGAATTTGCTGGGGAGACAAAAGAATATTTGGTTCAAGGATGGGGTTGTCATGGCCAGATATCCACATTGAGTCCTTGTAGGATTTTCCAATATTCTACATGGAGAGCCTATTCAAAACTGCTTGGACTGCAGGTCCAATTTCTGACCATGAAAAAAAAGTGAAAAAGACTACAGATTTTTTGAAAAAAAAAAAAAACTCAAAAAATCCCCAGTTGGAGTAGATACAAATATGAATTCAGTGTTCATTAATTTATTCTATTGGATTCTTATGCAAGTATTTCCTTGTTAAATACAAATGGGATTTCAAATGTAAGTACTACATAAGTGGAGGTGAATTGAACCATTTAGACTGTCTAAATTTATGTCTTAGCCTGATTTTTCTTTGTGAGTCTACAGATGCTGAATACTTATCTAATATGATTAGAGCCACATCACTAATATCTCAGAGGTGAGATACATACCTTTATTTCTTAAATTCAAAACACACCATCTTTGCTCATTTAACATCCCTGTAAGCCTGTATCCCCACTTACGTTTATCACTCACTGAGGTTAACACAGCCTTGCATGAATATTTCTATGTGCTTAGGGACAGCATTTTTATCAAGCATCAGCAGCTGCTGCTTATTGGTGATAAATGAGTTTTGTTCCCATTGAGAGCAATTTCCTTGGTTTTTACTCTATTATCTAGGTAAAGATGGAAGATACAATATATCCTTAAAGCAGTATTCACAGTTATCCAGGTAATGAGGCATGAAGAAGAGGGTATAGGGAGAGGGTCACACATAGATATGTGGAGGAAGCATTAGAAGGGGGAGAGTGAGACAGAGACACATGCACAGAGACAGAGACAGAGATACAAAGGGAGGCACAGAGAGACAGGCCAGGAGACAGAATACAAAAGAGAAAATCTGAAAATACCATCAGTCCACCACAGTGCATCTCCAGGATTTTTCTGTGCTATAATTTGTAACAAAATATTATCCTACTGGAAAGGTGGCAAATCATTAGTATGTATGATGATCAAGTTTCTAAGACTGTATTTCATGATAAGCTGTATTTGTGCTGCTGTTTGGAGTTAGTGTCCCTCACGCTGATGACAGAAGTTAAATTCAGTGAGTAAATTCCTACCTACGTGTTGCTTGAGGCATCACTTTGTTTTCCTCTGTTCAACATAGGGTGAGGGAATTCAGTGGAAATAGTGCATCAGTCTGAGCATTTGAATCCACTCTGGGCAACAGCAGAGAAGCTTACCTCGTTGAAGGTAAGACAGAGTAGTTTAAAACCTGGTTTGGAGGAGTTGCTCCTTCATCTTGGAGCTATTTTAGTACTGCACTAATTCATATCAGCTCAACAAAAATTTTTTGAGCATATACTGTATGCAAGACCCTATGCCAGACAGTGGGGAATCCAAGGTAAACCAGATTTCTGGCCTTCAGCAATATGATTAGATTCTTGGAAGGCACTGTACTGCATACCATGGTAAAATTGAACCCAGTAAGATATCAGAATACATTAGAGTTACCTCACACTTCTCGAGTGGTCAGTGTGGACCAAGAGAAGTGATGAAGTATGGCAAAGATGGGGAGGTTGACTGGAGAGGATGGGCTGCGTAGAGACTACAAATCCAAAATCCAATTTCCTCAGCCTAAAGGACAGATCCTGTGTTGTTCTGAGTTGCAATCCTTAATTCTGGTCAATAGCCATTATCCTAATGCTGTGCAGGATAATCCTTATCCTGAACACTAGTTCACACCCGTTATCTTAATGCAGGTTAACAATGCTTATCCTTAATCCACTGGTCAAAGGTGGTTACCTTTAATACAGATCAGTGTAATGCTTATCACTGTTAACCTAAACCCTGGTGAAAGTGGTTATCTTTAATGATTGTGAACAAGAGTTTTCATTAATGTTCGTCAATGATGGTTATCCTTAATGCCTGTTTCTAATAGTTATCTTTGATGCTGGTCAATGACTATTTATGGCTTTCTCTACATTCTGCAACAGGAGAGAAACACTTCCTTACCCCTTTACAGATGGGTGGTTTCACTTGCCTAGCTCTGGCAAAGCTCTGTGACCGAATGTGATGCACATCACTTTAAGACTGAAATATTTATTCCCTGGGCTGAGAGCCTCCAGGGCTCTCTTTTGTTCTTGGATAGTGACCGGTAACATCTTTAGTGACAGTTGCTCCATCAGCATGAATGTTATGGACAGAGCAGCTCTATAGCCTTTCAGCTGATAAGAAGCATGAAGAAAAAACAAACATGTTTGTTTTTGAGCCACTGAAATATGAATGTTACTTTTTCCAATAATAGAACATAACCTAACTTAGTTGATCTGTGCACAGTGGCTATCAGTCCCAATTCAACACTGGATCCACCAAGGGAGCTTTGAAAAAAAATGCCAGAGTCTGTTGTTACCTGCAAGTCATTTGGATTAGGATCCATAGATCTGAGTCCTAGATATTGGGCTTTATTTTTTTTTGAGATAGGGTTTCACTATGTAGTTCAGCCTGGCTGCCCTTGAACTTTCAGCAATCCTCCTGCCTCAGCCTTGAGTGCTGGGACTACAGGTGTGTTCTACTACACCTGGAAATGTCAGGATATTTTAAAAATTGACTTCATTTAGCTACTGAGTGACTAAATTATAAAGCTTACAAGGTGGAGGGCACTATCTTCGTTACTGCTCTGGATCCACAATAGCAAATACTAAAATACTCCTTAAATGAATAAATGCAATCATGCCTTGTTTATTTCAGTTTCCTGCACTAGCATTGCATCCTGCTCACTATATCCTCCGCTCAAACCATGCCCACTAGTGGGGCCTTCTTTAACAAGGATGCCTTTCCTTTGTTGCTATACCTAACTTTTAGCATCTTGACTTGTGTATGTATCATCCCACCTCTATGTGAGCCTCTGTTTAACCCCTGGAGCACTGATCATTAAGATGTCTGTGTGTCTCCACGAAGGGCATGGACCATTTCTTTGTCAGCCTTACCCATATCCTGACTGGTTGGTGTGCTTTCTCTCTGAGTTATAATTCATAGGTACCTTCATGGATATATTGTTTTTAATAATCATTAATGTTATAATACTTTTTATTTCTTAATACTTTTATTTCTTTAGTAATTATTTATATTAATGAGTCATTTATATCTCATTTAAAGCATTCATAAGCAATTACTCCACTATTTAAATATGTATTGTAAGTTGAAAGTTCACACTGGACTTGAAATCACCTTGCCACTGCATTTTGGAATTGTGTCCTTGCAATCTATAAGGAAGTAATGAAAATTTTTATATTATGGACAAATTGGTTTTTTGTTTACAAAACCTGTCTTTTCCCATTCCTACTGCTTCCAACATCTTTTCACCTTGACTGCTATTCAATTCTTGATCATTATGTGCAAAATGAAAATGCTACTCATAACAACCCTCAAGGCCTAGCTGAGCACCTTCTCTTCCATTAAACCTTTCCTCAAGCATCCATGCTGATCTTTTTATTTTCCAAGCTCCTAAAGAACTCATTGTAGCTTGAACTATTGTTTTATACTTGAATTGTATCTGACTTGGATTGATATTAAGTGCACTGAAAAATTAAGTTACTTAGTAATAATTGTATAGCCTTAGTTGTGCTTAGCAGTAAGATACGATATTCAGTAAATACATGAATGAATATGTTTATTCAACTATTATAGCTGATAAAATACTTGACTAAATCAGTGAGCAAGAGAAAAATTATATACATTTATGTACGTATACATGTTTTTATTACATTTATTAATCAGAAATTTGTTTTATGTGAAGACCATAATTACAGTGAAATGATTCTGAATCTTGAAGCTCATGTTAGAGTATTTAATCACTTAAGAAAATTATGAGGTACAAATTCACACATCTCTCACGTTCTGTAGTGTCTCAGCATCACTGGTGACTATGAATTTTAAGCAAATGTTTTTAAGCAAGACTAATGTCTGAAGTGTCAAGCATAATCAAATATTGCCTAGCTGCATAACCCTACTAAACACTTACAGGGAAAAGCTGCAGGTGCAGCCATTAACAAATGGTTTCTGTTAATGAATTTTCCATTAGAAATATAAATGCATAAATTTGGCCCCTAGCCAATTGCTTCTTTCATTCCAGTAAAGAATATTGTTCTTCAAAGCAAATGGAGGAATTGAAATCTCTATAAGATTATTGGTTTCAAGATCTTTCCCACATCCTTCTTTTACCCCTTGTATTCAATCATATTCAATAACTTAAAATTTAAAAATATTTTTCTGAATAAATTGCAAACTTATTGAAAGGCAGGTAATTCAACTTTCTGAGAGGAATTGGTAAATTTCTTGAGAGCAAGAATAAGTTTGTGCTTGGTCACCTGGAACAATGTTTTGTATAAGGCTTACATTGGTTATCTGTTGGCTGACCTCCTTATTCATTAAATTCAGTTAAATAATTGAATATAATTAAATATTTATAAAATATGGATGTATACTATTTATTATAAAATAGTGTCCTATTAAATCAGATTAGAATTAGCATTTCTAAAAGTGTCTGCAATATTGTTAGCAACTTTATGTTGTGGACTATACATTTTTGACATAAGTAAATGCATGACTAATGAATGAATGATTTGCATAGATTCCTATGGAAAAAGGAAAACGCATCTTCTTGAAAATACATACAGTCTATGTGTCACATGCAAAATAAACAGAAAACATAAAGATGTATTTATTGTTACTGATATCAAACTAATATTTTATTGTATTGGGATTGTATTTGTCTATGAGTTTAAAGAGTCCTTGGTAACTCAACTGGATGTACTGACATGACCCAAACTAAAAACTGATAACTAGTTATAATCCATGATTTCTAATTTAAGTTAGGCATTACTTGTAGTAATAACGTCTGAAGAGGATTGATCATGATGTGCACACTGCCTGGGCATGCATGCACACACATTCCACCACATTCCACACCAAACACACCAAGGAGGCAGTACTGCACACTGAAATGAAGTTGTACTTCAAATAACATGGGTAAGAGTTTGGATCCTGTCACTTCCAGTTAGTGTTTTTGTGGTGATAGGGGTCTTTCCCCGCTTCTTTCTTCTTTGGCCTCACTTGGAAATATTTATGTTAAGTTTAGCAGAGAATACTGTAGTTAAGCAAAACCTGTCTCTCTAAGCCTCAGTCTCTTCAGATTTGAAATAGGGACATTCTTATCTACTTTTTAAATATTATTTTATTTATTTTTTAAATTTAAATTTTTTTAAAGTATAAAAGAAAAAGAACAACAAAAAAGAGGAAAACATTAACAAAGAGACAAAAACTAGCACAAGAACAGTATAATCAAAATTGAATTATAGACAAAGTGACAGGGAATTAACAATGGTTGTTGTATTACATATTGATAACTTCAAAGTGTATGCTCAGGAAAACACACATAGACATAAAAGATTGATCAAACAACCAATCATCAACTATTCCTTAACATAAAGCGACATAAGACAATAGTGGAACCATGTTAGCCATCCTGCACATACATACGTATGTACATACATACATACATATTTGCCCCTTCCTTTTCTCCTTTCCCTCATCCCATCTGTTCTTTACTTTTGAGCAGATTCCCTTCACATCTCCTAATTTATATACTCACTTTCAGATTCTTACACTAGTGATACAATATGTAGCTTGCATATGTACCTTTGATTTATTTTGCTTATGAGTATGGTGTCTAATTGTGATCATTTGCCTACAAAAGCCCCAAAACTGTCCCTCTTTATAGCTGAGTAGTATTCCATTATATAAAAATGCCACAGTTTTTTTTTTTATCCAGTCCTCTGTGGATGGACGTTTGGATTGCTTCCACAATTTAGCTATTACAAATTGCACTGCTATAAACATGCATGCACATATATCATGGTAATAGGATGTTTTCAAATCTTCTGGGAAAATACCCAGAAGGAGAAGAGCTGGGTTGAATGGAACCTGTACACCCAATTTGCTGAGGAATCTCCAAACTGCTCTCCACAGTGGTTGCACCAGTCTGCAATCCCACCAGCAGTGCAGAAGAGTCTCTATTTCTCCACAGCCTCGCCAGGATTTGTTATTGGATGATTTCTTAATACTGGCCAATCTTATTGGGGTGAGATGAAATCTCAATGTTGTTTTTATTTGCATTTCTCAAATGAATAAAGATGTAGAACAATTTCTCATATATTAAATCAGCATTTGTATTTCTTTATCTGAGAAGTGTGTATTCATCTCAGATGCCCATTTCTGGATTGGGTCTTTGAATTTGGACAGGTTCATGTTTTTTAATTCTTTGTATCGTCTAGATAGAAGACCTTTGTCCGAGGGACAGCCAGCTAGGATTTTTTCCCAATTTGTGGGTTTTCTTTTTACTTTGCTGGTGATTTCTTTAGATGTGCAAAAACCTTTCAGTAAGATGAGGTCCCAGTTACTGATTCTGTGAAGTGTGTCCCTTACAGTTTGATTTTTGTTCATGAACGCTCTTCCTACTCCTATGTCTTCAAGATTTTTACCTACTTTCTCTTCCAATAGATTTAGACTCTGTTGGAGGTCTTTTATAGTTGGAGTAAATGGTAAGTGTTGAGGGTTTAAAGAAGATATTTTGGTGATAGAGATTGGATGAAGGAGAAGACAGGTATAATTCGGGATTAAGGAAAGCTGTAAGGTTGTCAAAACATGTTGTTATATTTGTGTCCAGGAAAGGTAGAAGAAAGACAAGGGAAGAAAAGGGGATGTGTAAAAGAAGGAAGAGCAAACAAATTAGAACAGGGAAGACAGAAATGTAATGCAAGATAAGATAGGAAAGACTGAAGAGAGCAGAACAGGGAAAAAACTTGAAAAGAAGAATTCATAAACTAGAAGAAACAAGTAAAAATAAAAATAGTGTTGATACAGAAGCAAGAATTGAAGAGAAGAAATGAAGAGAGAGAGCAAAAACAAAACAAAACAAAACAAAACAAAAACCAGCTATTTCATGCAAAAAAATAAAGAAAAAAAGAGAAGAAAACAAAAGAAAGAAACAAAACTAAATCTGGAGAGAACCCCTATCAAACATTCCAGCAAGAGAGCATACGTGCAATTGCCATGTGACTGCTGTGCCAAAAAGTCTCAGTGTCTACACAATGCTCTTTTTGCCTGAGTCACAGGCTTTCTGCTGGCAGCCACACACCCTTCCCATGTGTCTGCACCAGCCTTCCTGGAAGAGGGATGTCAGATGCTTCAGGCCTTTCTTGGTGATGCAAGCTGTGATTAGGGAGTAGTCAACTGTAGTGTTCTGGCTTTGTCCAGGGAGCCTACCACCTCAATTATTTTGAGATGAGGTGAATGTAAAATAATTTTCCTGGTACTGAACTTTCCTTCACCTTCTGACAAAGACTTATGACTCCTCTTTGTGCTGGGGGAACTTTTGTGTTCTTGTTTCAGTTTTCCTGATTAGTTAGTCACCAGATGTATTCTGCCCCAACCTGTCTTGCTTTTGCCTTTGTATTCAAATCCCAAACTGATCCTCTTTCAAGAATTCCCCTTTCTAGCCAGCAGAATCTGATGTGATCCCTGGGCTTCCTTTAGGGACCCTTCCCTCCTGGCCAGATTGTGCTGAGCTTCCCCTTTTCAGTGATTCAGAGTTTTTGTTTGATCTATATGTATCATCTTTCAGGTTAATTTTCCTTTCTAGGTTATGATCCACCCTCCCCCACTTCAGAGTACCTGTATTTTTGGTGAATCCTCTCTGACTCTCTTCAGTGCAATACCTACTCTAGTCAGCCATGTTGGATCTCAATCCATGAGAGTTTCAATGTGAATTCTAATGTAGTCTAATTTGCCAACAGGAACATAGGATGTGTTGATCTTATAGTTCCAAACCATTAAGATAAATGAAGTCAAATGTATTGTGCATAATAAACTAAAGAATTTGTATACTTTGTTCTTTAAGTTTGTAGAGACTTCTCTACTTATTTCAAACATATGTTGCACAGATTTTCATGAAAACTAAGTATAAATAAGTGCAAATGTGTGTGTTCTTGAAGAACATCTCTATTATTTGGCCTATCATTATGTGTCTGCACGTTTGAAGCAAGGGAATTCATTTTTTATGGTTTGTGTATGATACATTTTTCATATTTATAAATGTGAGTAGGTATCACTTTCTTTTAGCAGATGCAAAATCTCGCAATTCACATTTATAAAATACATGAATTAGGATATTGCCTCAATATGAAGGCATTTGTCACTCCATATTTTGATGATGCTAAAACAATTAGATACAAAGACACTATCCATCTGATGTCATTATTTGTAATTTTTACAACTCACAGTATCTTAGAGCAGAACAAATACAAAAGTATTGATATTGTTTGAATGGCAAAATAATTTACATTGAAATTTAAACATGCATTTGGAATTTTCTGTGACCTTTTGGAATAAATCTAAACTAATAAAATATATACATGGATTTTATTATTGAGGAATACAGCTATTATGCATAGATAAATACATTTTCCAAGCATGCAAAAGCTTTTCCTGAGTCATAGAACTGTTATGCACAATCTGGAAGTCTTTACTTCAGAATTCATTATTGAGATATAATGACAAATGTGCCTCTAACTAAAACAGTGTGGATGGAATTGGAATGAATTCCTTGTGGAGACAAGTTGATTTTTCTTTAAGAAGTGGGACTGCTACTAGTAATGCATGAGAATATATATATATATATATATATATATATATATATATATATATACACACACACACACACACACATATATGTATGTATTGATTTTTTAGGTTTATCTCTATCATGACATATAATCAAATGTCTCATTAATTTTAGAAAGCTTATAATCTTCATGTGAGATACACACACACACACACACACACACACCAATAATTGAAAGTATTTATCAAAATTCATCAAACTAAGCTTTGATGGGATAACAATAAGGACTTGATTTCATTGTTTTCAACGTTAAGCTACTGAAAACATGACTTTGATTGGGCTCTATTATCCAAGGGAAAGTATAATGTTTTCTACAACTCATTTGATACTGGTTGCCTTTGGCTGTATTCTAAGAAATAGGGTAAATTCTTAGAATTTAGGGTAAATTCATGTATTCATTGTATTATCTTTCAGTGAATGAATAAGTGTGGGTGATATTCTATGCAAATTGATTTACTATTCCCCCTTTTGTGACCCTTTCTAATGCAGTACAGAGCAAAGTGCTCATTTGAAATTTTACAGAGGAAAAAAATGTTCACTGAAATTAATGGGCAAGTTTGTAGTACCCTTAAGTTAAAGATAATGTTGAATTCACAATTACTGTAATTTTCAATATATTTCTATTTAGACCAATGAATAATTTACATTCAATGAATGTTTGATGAAAGAATGAGCACTACAAAATCATATTTGATTGGGCTGTTCTTTATTGGAGATTTATCCATTCAAATGTGTTTATTGTAAACACTCATTCATCCTGAAGGGCTTATAAAGGTAAGATTTGTGCATGTGAACTCAGAATTTTGGAAAATTATATTTTGTTTCTCATAATTTTCCTTGAGTTTCTTTAGACTGATTTTCTCCTATTTAATGAATGATACTTCTAAAGTTTCATTTCTTGCACTGTTGTTGATGCACGTTTCCTTTCACGAGACCAATATTTTTCTTCTATTTTCAAATTTTCTGTCTTTAAGAGTTATCCCACCAAAGCTAAGTGTATTACAGATTCACCCTGAAACCAAGATCTTTTCATTTTCCACTGTAATGTCAGCATCAACACCTAAAATTTAATGTCCCTTGCTTGTGAGATTTTTTTGAGAACCATAATCAACTAGATACATGCATCACTGATGTTTACATGCAACAGATGGCTTAGCTGGGAGAGGTAGACAAATTTAGATTCTGTTGGTTATGTATGAGTAATACACTGGAAGGAAATATGGTAGAAAAAAATTACTTGAGTTTTGCTGTATTTTGAGAGCTTTGTAAATTCAGTGGTCTGTCATATATTTGCCCTGGCCCTAAGCAAGGGGAAGTTCATGGCTTCAGGATTTGAATCAAGACCTTTGGTTCATCAGACACTTAGGAAATGGGCAGGTGGCCAATCCTTAAGGACAATTTGTATTATATTGAGAATGAGTGTTTGATTCTCAATAAATGATTGCTATAGATTGCTAAGTAAATGAATGAATACATGTATAAATAAATACCTACTAAGGATAAGAAGCAAGGGTAAATAAAGTCACAATATGCAAAATTATTTCCTATGTCTTGGTCAAAAACTTAATGACAGATCCATGGGGTAGAAATTATTGTTCCCATTTTACAGCAAAGAAAGCCAAGTTTCAGAAAATATGGCAACTTGTCCACA
Source organism: Dinomys branickii (assembly GCA_004027595.1). NCBI lineage: Eukaryota > Metazoa > Chordata > Mammalia > Rodentia > Dinomyidae > Dinomys > Dinomys branickii. Next base: position 10,989 of record PVLD010033563.1, read on the forward strand.
GTTCCTAGATAGTAATGAAGGTATAATTTAACTGGAATTTCAGGTCTCAAATTCTCTACCTTTTTTTTTTTTGGTACTGAAAATCAAACTCAGAACCTTTCAATTGCCAGGCAGGTGCTGTACCACTGAGCTATAGTCCCAGTCCTCCTTGCTTTTCTTTGGTTGTTGTTTTTTTACTACGTCCTGTTATCCCTGTTGAGTTTAAACTTGGCTGTCTGGGAAGTTAATGGAAAGATTTCTGATTGCTAAATATTTATAAACATGCAAATTTTCTTGAGGGCCTATGCTAGGTCTCCTTTTCTTATGCCTTATGAGGCCAGCCCACTGATCCTTGCCTGTGGAAAACTCTTCCTGACTCCTCTGGTGGCAGAAGTTCTAGCAGCTTGCAACACTGAAGTCAATAATCAGTTTAAGTATTCACACTTCAAGAGAGTAAGAAAATGTGAAGTGTCTCCCTTTTTATACTTTTCAAAAAAGAAGCAATCTATGTTTCTATAAAGCTCTAGACATTAAATTTAATTTAAACTTTTAAATGAATGTCAATATATATATTTAATAGAATAGAATTCCTCAAGTTTTGGGCCTAAGATTTTTCCTGAGTAACAAACATAAATAGAATGGTTTTCCTACATCCACACATGATTATTTTAAAAATATTTTTTAAGTAATAAGACTAATTTCTTGACAGCTGATCGTTTTCTTTTTTTCCTGGCCTAATGAGTGAACCACTCCAAATACACAGAATTTTAAGAAACGAAAGGTCAAGCATAAATATACAAATTCCCTACTTTGCATCTTCTTAACAGTTTTCACTTATAAGTTTTCAATCTGTGACTGATACTTCTAGGAGAAATGACATAAAGCGAAGCACCATCCTCTTAAAAAATTTTTAATTAAAGATGCCAAGTGAGATTTTTAATTATAACCCTATTTCAGTAGATCTCAGCTGGGTACAGCTTTGGTCCCCAGGGAATATTTGGAAACATTTTTCTGTGTCAAGGAATCAGGAGAAATTATTGATATTTTGGGCTAAACAGTGTTTTGTACGGGCTGTCCTGTGTACTGTAAGATATTTAGTAGCATCCCTGGCCTGTACCTACAATACGCCATGAATATTTCAACCTCCAACTATGAAAATCTAATACATCTACAAACATTGCCAAATGTTCCTAGAGAAGAAAAATTCCAGTAGAGAATTACTGTTTCTGAGCTTCTGGGGAAAAGATCATTAAATTCCACTATCTTCATGCTTATCTTTGAAATTCCACTGACTTTGGGTAAGTTTATATGGTAAGCTAGAACCACAGACTGTGCAGGTAGATGAAACCTGGCAGTGGAAGGCTGGAATCCCTTGGAAAGTTTGATATTACTATAACAGTACAATGTTATATCACATGGAATCAACTTAGCTAACAGAAAAAAAAAACAATCAAGAAACTGAAATTTAGCTTCAGTATTTCTTACGTAATATGATGCAGAAAAGATGATGACCCTTAGCTGATGTACTTAGGTTCTTTATAACCAAATAGTGACAAATTGTCTCAAAGAACCATACTTGTCACATGAAAATGAAGCAAAAGGGAAACAGAAGAATATTTGGAGTCCATATTTTTCTAGTTACTTATAATTTCTACCAGTTTAGTTCTGATTGCATTGAGAGGCCATGCAGTTTAACTAAAAGGTACACTTGTTTGTCATGAGGACACACAAAATTCAAGCTTGAATTACACCTCCTACCAACTATAACAGTTTAGGTATTTCTTAAAATGAGAAACTGTTGAATTATTTTGAAAGTGGAAACAATAATACCTAACATACAGACTCTTGATTACTTTAACATACTGCATTTCTGTGGTCCTCAAAGGTGGTTTCTTTTTTTTTTTATTTTAAAAACATAAAAGTACAAAAACATATTGACAAACAGACACAAATTATCATAAAAAATAGTACAATCACAACTAAGCTATAGACAAGGTGATATGGTCTCAACAGTGGTTATTGCATTATCCATTGATATCTTCGAATTGTAAATGTATGAACCCATATACAGACATGCATATTTAGTCAGACAGTTAATCCTCTCAACAACAGAAAAAACACAAAAACCAAAAATCCAAAGACAAGAAACAAAACAGGCAAACAACAACAGCAGCAACAACATCAACAACAAAAAAAACACCACTAGTTGCTGCTTTACATATTGATATCTTCGAAGTGTGTGTTCAGGATAATACATACAGACATACAAGATTAATCTAATATCCTGTCATCGATTATTGCTTAGCATTAAGTGATATAATACAATAGTAGAACCATGTTAGCCCTCCTGCATATATGTATATTCATATAAATTCATATATACATACATACATTTTTGTCTTTTTCTTTTCTCCTTTCCTTCGTCCCATCTGTTCTTTGTTTTTGAACAGATTTCCTTCATGACTCTTAGTTTATATTCCCACCCTCGGGTTCTTACACCAGTGATACAATACATTGCCTGCACATGTATCGCTGATTTATTTCACTTATGAGTATGGACTCCAGTTTTG
>PVLD010033564.1:0-13536 GCA_004027595.1 Dinomys branickii
TTTGTTGTCTTTCCCTGCCCTGCGTATTTCTCTTCCTTTCGTCCATTTCGTGCCATTGTATTTCTGCTCTAATCCTCATTTGCTTGCATCTTGCCCAACAGTAGCTCCTCCTGAGTGCTGGGGCTTTCTTATAATCCTGGCTGATAAGAGATTTGCAGCGAGGTGGGGCCTCACATGCAGTACAGTATGAATCTTATTGACAGCACAGTAGAATGTTTTGGATAATCCTAGAAGCTTATATTTGCAGCCTGTTGTATCAAAATGATTAAGATAGCATCATTCGTTAAACAACAGTCTCTTGCTCTTCATTAGTTTACCTCAGAGCTTTTGTGCATATTGGTGCCAAAATATTTTTGTTGCATGAAAGAACTGAGCAATGTTTAGATCAGACTGCATTTCCCTTCTGGAGTATTGATGTGAGTGATTATGTAGACGCACCCTCTGAAGTAACCATTGCCTAAAGACATATTTGGCAGGGGAGAATATCCACATTTGATTGCAGGTTAGTTCTAAGAATACTTATTTTCTACAATGCTAGTCATCCTTCCCATCATGCTCAGGGCACTAGTTCTTAGGACAGGACTAGCCTTGGGCGAAAGGAAGAAGAAAGCAAATTTAATCTTTGACCACTGTACTAGGATTAGTAGTATTACCCAAAAGTGTTATGTCCACCCAGCACCTATGAATTTGACCTTATTTATAAATAAGGTCTTTGCCAGTGTAATCAAGCTAACATGAAGTCATATTGGATTAGCATGGACCCTAATCTAATGACTGTTGTACTTACAGAAAGACACAGGAAGACACGGCAGAGAGAACATGTAATGTCAAAGTGAGATATTGAAATAAGGCAGTTGCAAGCTGAAGAATGCCAAGGAAGGAAATGATTGTTCTCAGATGATTCCCTAGAGCCTTCAGAGGGAACATGGCCCAGACAACACCTTGATTTCATGCTTGTAGCTTCCAGACTTGGAGAGAATCAATTTTTTAAAGATGCTTAAAGGGATTTATTAGGCAGAATTACAAAAACACAAGTTCAAAAAATAGAGTGTGGGAGTTCAAGAAGGAGGGGTATTATAGTGAGGAACTAGGAATACTTGTCTATTTTGGCTGTGTGGATTTGTAACTCTATAGAAAGTTTGGGATTTGCTTATAGGAGAAAAGCAATGGCCCACTCACAGGTACAAAAATAATGGCTTATTTTACACATGAAAGGATGACCCATATTATAGGAAAAAGGCATGCACACAGTCAATTGTATTTTTTTTTAAGATGGATGATCCATTTCGCTCCACCAAAATATTCTAGACCTGAAGACCTTTGGTAGTGACTGGCTCCAGATAATGTGAATATGTAAAGTCTAAAACATATAACAGAAAGTTAGTTTATATCACAAAGGTAACACTGTTTAGTAGGTAGAATATTTATATTTACACTTTTGTTCTATAGACATACGTATACAAGAAACCAAATATTTACCTGGGGGATACTTGAAAATATATAAAACTAACATAACAATCATGCACTAGGAGACTGAAGGACACTTTTTGAAAGAGCTAATGGGACTAGAATCATGACTTCTCATATGTATAGTTTAATGTGTTAACTGGAACAGTGCTTGTAGTCCTTTTTTTACAGCCTATTTCTTGTTTTTATATCACTACTAATTACTCCATTTTTTAAAAGTCCTACTTTCCTGTTGGGTGTTTACGATCGGGTCAAAGTTAGACCTGTGTTAGTCAAAATCAATCAATCTAGCCAGCTAGCTGGATATCTGCGGCAGGATATTAGGGTGTGACAGAGTGGCTGGAGAAGTGGGAATGACCTGTTGATTTCAAAATCCCAGGACATATGCACAGAAATGTTCCCAGAGCCCTGCACATGGAACCAATCAGAGAGTGCTGTCTTTATTTCTTGCAAAAACCCTAGCAGCTTTAAGTAGGATGGCCTGGACCCAATGCCAACCTGAGCAGTGAAACATAAAAAAGAAAGTTGCCGTTGTGCTCTGGACCACAGTGCTCTCTCTATCTTGAACAGTGATCTGCTCTAATCCTGTACAGTGTATTTAGTTTCCTAATTTTAATTGATCCAAACTCCCACTGAATAATATGTTTCTTTTCCTACCTTTAATAAATGTACGACATCACTATCTTTTGCACTTGTCTTGAACAATTATTTGTTCAGGACAGGCAAAACCTGTGCAGCACCCCAGAAGCCAGCAACATATCTATCTGTCTGTCTGTCTATCTATCTATCTATCTATCTATCTTTATCTGTCATCTGTGTATCATCTGTCCATCTGTCTTATCTATCATCTATCTGTTTATATTCTATTATCTGTCTGTTGTCTGTCTGTCTATCATCATCATCATCTATGATCATCATTATTATCTATCTATCTATCTATATCTATCATCTGTGTATCATCTGTCCATCTGTCTTATCTATCTGTCTGTTTATATTCTATTATCTATCTGTTGTCTATCTATCTATCATCACCATCATCTATCTATCTATCTATCTATCTATCTATCTACAAAGTCAGTTAAAGTTCCTTAGGGATGCTTTTTGTGCTGTGTAAGCAGACTTTGAGCTCCTTTAGTTTTTCCTTCTACCAATTATATCATACACCAGATTGTGTCAGTCCTGCTTGATCACCTGGCTTCCCTTGGAAGCATGGGGACATTCCACTGTGATCCTTTCTTTAGTACTGTGAACACTGGTCGACTCTTGTCCTCTGAGGTCCAACAATACCCATTATTGAGAGGCTGAGTGATTCACTGGAGCTGTAGAGCACTTTGAGAGGGTTCCTCTCATGCTCTGGGTCCTTGGTGATGTGGAGAGCAAGAGCAAAAATATTGGCTAGCCTCTTAGCCCTGTTATTTTTCTTAACTTTGGTCTCCAAGCTCAGTTGTTAAATACCCAGGAAGTCAGTCATACCACTCCTGAAGTGGGAGTAGTACATTTTAACCCTAAGTATTATAATCCTTTTAGCCTTTCGACACTTTGCGATGAAAGTATGACCAGAGAACAATAATTTTTTCAGTTTTGTGTCTACATTTCCCCCCCAAATCCTCATGTAGTCATGGGGTGAGTGTGTAGCATTTGTGATTGATCTAATGCTGAGTTTATGGTGAGTGCTACACCCACCCTGGTGCAGGTGGTTTGCATATAATGTACAGGACAGAAAGAGACTGCTTGCCTCTGCAGCTCCTCCATTTTGTTCTTGTTGCTTTACTGTGGTCCACCACCATGAACGTTTGCCCTCTGCCATGTGCCGCTCTGCCTTGGAGCCAGCCAAGTATGGACTGAAACCTGCACAAACTGTAAGCTACATAAACCTTTCCTTCCTTCATTTTGGGCGTAAGGTATTTTGTGTCAGCAATGAGAGAAAAATAACCAAGACAGAGTAGTACATTTTAACCCAAACTATTATAATTCTTTTTGCCTTTGGGCACTTTGAGATATAAAGTATGACCAGAGAACAATTACTTTTTCCATTAATCATGGTCAACATTAGTGCCATATTCTGTTTGTCCCTGTAGGTGAAGGCCTACCATCTTAACATAGTGTTTGGATTGTTTAGAAGTTATAGTCCTGCAAAATGTTAACAGTAACAGTTCTAAAGTTTTACAGGGAAAATGCAAAATAAAAATAACAAGAGAAACAGCATTTTAGGATAACAATTATGATGACACTGTTATAGCAGTACCATGAGGTTCTGCTTACTTTCTTTATAAAAATACATTTAAGTTCCCATTTTAGTATAAAATAACTCATAAATAATAGTTTACCTTTATCCAATTATGAAATATTAAATGATATAATTAAGTTCTTAAGTAAGTTAGTTATTTTTAAAATAAAGTATCCAAGTAGAATATGCTTGTTTACAGATGCACTTTATAGGTTACTAATGCTCAATCTATAATTATTAGAGTGATGCTGCCTAGAGTATGTGGTCTCTAGGCATGAAATTACTATAATAGAAGACCACCTAACCTTAACTTATGAAAATCCTATTATAAAAAAATATTTTAGTCTGGAGGTCACGCTATTATAATTTCAGCCTAACCTTTATACTTCAGAAGGCTTATATTTCTGAGGAACATAAATGTACTTAATATACCAAGAAGTTAGCAACAGTTAGCATCACAGCCATATAGAAGTCTTTTACATATATTAGCTTTTATACTTGAGGAAAAAGTTAAAAACCTATGGCTCAGTAGTATAGCTATAATCGTGCAGTTTTGTATTGAACACATCTACAGAGTTTTAAAGTGTTTATTCTCTGACAAAAATATCACAAAATAGCTTTAGATCTCTTACCTTAAAAAGCAGTGTTACCATAGACTTATTACCCAGTACATCAGTATAACTTTTGGTTGTTTTAAGCCCCCTGTTGGTGGTAACTTGTATGGCAGCCCTAGAAAACCAATACTGTCCCTCATTTCAAGGTGATGTTTTCCTTTCTTAGTATCTCTCACTCCCACATTATCCTGTGGTTTATCTTATAGCTTTACTCATGCCTGAGGCAAATTGAGTTAGGTAAGTAGAGCCCAGTATGTATACTGAGCAAGAAGGGACTGAGTATAGACAACTGCACACTTCCATAATGTTAGAGGAATTAGGTAAGGAAGGTCAAGGAAACTCTTGCTAGTATCATGAACTCAAGAAGTACAGCAAAACCAGGAAACTGCTACACAGAATCTTAGCAGCATCTCAGGAAGATGCTTGCAAGACACCAACAAAATCTAGTGTATATCACCTATTGATACACCTATATCTGCTGACGTTGTTAACTCTCAGTGAATATTCTCTTCCCTTACTCTTTCCCTATCAGGTCCCTGTCAGTGACTATCTTTGGAAGAATATAAATGGGAAGCCTTCCACTAAGGGAGCAAGGAGTTGTTCAAGGCTTTCAGTTCCAGTACTACTGGGGAGTTTTGAATGGCAAGGACAGAATTAAAAACTACATGAGAGCCTATTGTGCTTCCTCAAAACAAAAACACATGATTCTGTTAATCTTCTCATTTATTAAAAGGTACTATAGACCAATAATACCTTAAAATGCTTTTATTTATTGTTTTATCCCAGGACTATTTGCACTTTCACAAGATCAAAGATGTAATTCACTAAAGTGAATCCATCTACTTGACGTTTAGTTGGAATAGGAACTCACTAACTACTTTGTTTACTGAGGGGTCGTCAGAGATAGAAAGAAATTTTAGACAGAAGTCTTGACACTTTGGGATTGTAATCTAATTTATTCTTCTCTATGCACATGCAAAAATATTTGGTTTTGCTAATCTTCTTCTATTTTTCTATAAATACCTAAATAAGACACAGACTTATTCTGGTTAAATGAGTTATTCTCAATTCTTCTTTACTGGTCAGTTTTGATTTAACCTTCATGTCCTCAGAGGAAATTCTGTAACATCTGGAGATATTTTTCGTTGTCACAACTGAGGTACAAAGAATGTTACTGGCATAGAGTGGGTTGAGGCCAGGGATGGTGCTAAACATTCTACAGCATACAAAATAGCTACTAAAACAAAGAATCACGCAGCCCAAAATGTCAAAGGTGTCATAGTTGAGCAACTTTTTTTCTATATGTGGCTGTAGTAAAAAAGTGTGGTTAGTTTTTATTATTTTGGCCCATTCTAACCTTGGCCTCTCTATCTTGATCCCGGGCTATTCGCACTACCTGCCCTTATGTACATTTAGGCTACCTACACCCAGAGCCAGCCTCTGAGATGCCCTGCAGAGAAATGATGTCAGTTCTTCCTGTGGGATTCCAAGTCAGAGCCAAGGTGTCAGCAGTGTATCCTCTGCCTCTTACCTACCATTTGAGTATGTTGCCTTTGGAAATCCCCTGACCTTCGAGGGATTCTTCCACAGTTCACACGTCAGCATGGCCCCGGTCTTCTGAAGTTCCTCCTCCAGCATCTCATCAGGGATCCAGCAGATCTCTCCTCTGTTCTTTATCACGCTACCCTTCACCACTGACCTTTAGCAAGTGCTCTGTATTTGGACATTTTAAATGTTCTCATCTCCGCATCACCTTTCTGGATACATCAGAGAAAAGCATATGGAATAGAAACCTGCTTTTCTCTGTAAATGCCCCTTACTCATTTACATACACTTGCCCCTCCTGCCTGCCTGCCCAATGCCCTTATTTTGAATTGCACACATTGTAAATTGCTCCATTCATGAATTGGGCTAGTGATTATACTTCTTTTTTGCTGAATGCTGAGGAGCCGCACCACTGGTGAGCATGTACTGTAAATTCTGATGGAGGCCCCCCTGGAGTGCTCTTTGTCTAAGTAACCTGGTCACTGAACCAGGGCTTGTTATGCTAAAGAAATGCTTTTTAATGATAAAAGTGATGCTAACCCAGGCTGGGAAGGATTTTGGGAGCCCATGTAGACTGTTCCCAGTATGCCCAGACAGACTAAATTATCCATGATCGATGAAAGGCTATCCAATTTTTAAAGATTTCCGGAGAGAAAAATTTCACACCCTGTTCCAGCTATTAACTACCCTGTTATGAAATGCTTTGTTCCATGTAGCCTACATCTACTGCCTCTTAAGGAATCAACATTGTGTAAAAATATATAGTAATAAATTTTGAAATATGAGTAAGATTTTTCTTTATATATAAGAAATTTATATAGTACAATTTCTCTTCAAGTTAAGAGGATTTTTATTTTTATCTGAGGAAACTGCTAAGCTGGGACTTTTGGCAAGGGGATCAGAATTCAGGATAAATGAGTAGCTTAAAACGACGATAGATTGTATGAGGTAAGAACAATAGTTTAATTCATTCTGTGCACTCTCAGAGTGTTGCTGCACAGCCAATTTAGAATGGTGGAAGCTTTTTTTAAGATGTCATATATGGCAGTGTTTATTTCTTTAAAGGAATCATATCTCCTTTGTATTAAAATGGTGCATTATATTGTTTCCTTTATAACTTCCTACAGGGCAGCTGTTTAATTATGCAACTTTACAGGGCAGTTCTGTTTATCTCAGCATTACCCCTTTCATCACAGGAATGAACTTTTAAGATTTGCGAGATTTATTCAAAAAACAAGAATGCTGTGTCTCTTCTGCATTAGCCACCATGGGGGCTAATTACAGATTTAGGGAAGAAGATACTGTCTTGACCTGCCAGGGACTTTAGGGTGAGCTGAGAATTTAGACATGTAAGGTATTTCCAGCAAGGGCTGTGGATTCTGCGGCAGAGGTTTGGGTAATATACAAGAAGAAGCATTTGTTACATAACTTGCTAATAAGTATGCTTTATTGGCTTCTTCAAGAATCCATGACTTTGACCCTAGATCAACCTGGTTACATGTCTGGTCTTTATCACTGTGTGATGTTTCTGAGCCTCAGAATTTGTCCTTGCAAGTGAAGGTATATCTATGATAAAGACTGTGCTTATTAAATTAAATTAAATTAAATTAAATTAAATTAAATATTGTGACCTAAAAGTGCTAAGCAGAGGGCCTAGAACTAGATAAGTACTTCATAAATGTTTTTGTCTTCTCTCTTTGATGATTCAAGGATATTTGGAGAGATGTTTACTCTTTTATGAGGGGGAGGTTTGCAGTATTAAAGTTACTGTACATTTGAAGATTCTCTAAAGTCCAGAGCCAGAGCCGACTGTACAATAGATTCTGAGGATATCAGAAACTCATCTTTCTCATCTTCTGTTATGGTTTAGGTCTAGAATGTCCCCCGAAGTCTCAGGGGTTGAGGAGAGCCACGTTTGGAAGATGATTGGATCATGGAGCATTATTTTCATGAGCAGATTAATCCATAATGAGTTCATAGCTGAATGTGCTGTTAAAATTCCCTGAGTACAATTTCCCTGGGATCTGGTCAGAAGACGGGGATCGCTGGGAGCATTACCGGGAAAGATGTATCTCTTTACTCTCGCTTTATTCTCTGCTTTCTGGCCTTTCTGGGTTGAGCATCATTTCCTTTTCCATGTCTGTCTGCTGTTCTTCTTATGCCATGGAGCTGACTGAACATTGACTGAAATGGTAAGTCCAAACAAAGCTCTCCTCCTTTACATTGTGGGTGTGTGAGGTATTGTGTCTCTGCAACAAGAAAGTAATTAAGTCACCTTCCTTGTGGCTATCAGTACCATCTTTTCTCATTGCTGAGAAAAAATACCCAACACCAAAAGTTAAAGGAGGAAGTGTTTATTTCAATTCCCAGTTTATAGGGATTTGAATCCATAGTCAACTAGCTCCAAGGCAGGGTGGCATGGCAGAGGGGCATCTCAGAGTTGAAACAGTTCATGACATGCAGAAGGCAGCAAAGCAATGAAATAGCAGGAGCAGCAACCAAGCCTCTCTTTATATTTCACCCAGGCTGCCCACCCTTTGGGCAGTGGCCCTCACACCAGCAGGGGGCACTTCTAATCTTAGCATCACACACGTCAGACCCTGCCACCTCTGGATGTTATAACCGTGTGATACTTTTGGAGGACATCTAGATACAAGCCATAACAGCACATGTGCAATCAGGCATATCAACACCTGTCTTTGCACCTGCTCACGGTTTGGAGAAGTAGAGGCTATCTGGATCTATCCTGATGATGGGTCTTGGTGAGAACAGCCATTGTACCTTTTTTTAGAAGCCTCAGTTGGTGTGATTCAAGCAGAAGCAGGGCAAGGACAGCACTGGTGATGTCCATGGTGCACATGTCAGTGTCTGTCCTCAGTAGCAGTAACTGTAGGAGCTACTTCCTTAATTTGAGATATGATGTTGACCCTGAGCACACTGCCTTTGTCTCTGGTTGTTATGATGTTCATGAGCAACCATCAAGAATAACCAAACATCCTTTAATTAATCCCATTTGCATTTATATTATCCACATTCTGTTTATTGCTCACAACTAAAACTTCTGATTGATAAAAATACTGTAATAAATACCATAATGATTTTGTTTATATGGTGATGTTTTATATGCTTTCAAATAGGGAAAGACTGTTGTTGTCTTCTATATTAAATAGACCTTTATAATGATCCTTTTTCAGTTGGTTTGCATTTTTTTGTTTCTAAACCTTCTTAATCTTTTTTTATTGTCACATGTCATTTCTTATTAGAAAAATAACAGTGTACCAGAGCTTCCATTTTCTTGATACTAGGCTTACATGACAGGGAGGTGAATATACCTTGTAAAATTGGCAAAACCTATGATGCCATATGTGAAGAGAAAACAATTCAGAGTTTTTGTTTTGGGCATGAAAAAATCATCACTATTCTTTATTAAAGTTCTATTTTCAAGACTGACTATTAAGCTTGAAAGTTCTTTGCTGTGTATAGAAAATTTTCAGTTTTTTTTTATACCAAAGCTGTGAAACAGAAAAAGGAGGACCACTTTATTTTTCTTAAGAAGCAATCAATCAAAAATAAATCCCCAGATTCTTGTTCCAATATTGGCAGTGTAGCTTGTATTGTAATAAACATCATTAGACTAAACATCTTGCTAATAATAGTGATAAACTCAAAATTATAAACTGTGAAAACAGTAGTTTAAAAACAATTTGGAGAACAACCAAAGCAAGCCAGAACTGGAGAGAATATGATCCTGGGAAGAAGAGGTGCACATTAAGTCAGATCCACATTGAAATGGTTTCCCACTGATGGTACTTCCCAGTTAATGTACCGGAGGGATAGAGCAAGCAGAAGCAGCACTCACTAAGTAGTGGAGTCACAGGTCAGAGTTTGGGAATGCTAACCACATAGAAATGGAGAGGAGGAAAGAACACAACAGAAAGTATAGTTGGGAAGATAAAGACAGAACCAGAGATTTTACCAGTGCTTCATGCTAGGAAGAAAGAAATTTTACTTCAAACTCTGCCAAACAATAAAGGTTCAGTAAAAGTTTAGGACTCTCTTTAGAGCCCTCAAGTAGCAATGTTTTAATAGTACCAGGAATAAGGACTGTGTTCTTTAAATGAGAGGATAACCTAAAGAGACCCATCCTAAAAAGACATAGAAACCACTTTTCCACAGAACAAAAGTGATCCTCCACCAATATAATTGATTGGCAGCACAAAACTCAGCACTTTTCAGAGGAACTTAATTGAATCCACATTCTGCACTGCATGTCATTAGTAGTGATAGATAGGTAAGAGGCAAAAAATGCATTTCCGTGGTTAATACCTGAAGACTACATATTACTCAGATATTGGAATTAACACACAAGGATTTTAAAATAACTATTATAATGTGTTTAAAACTTTTCAGGAAAGGATCTATATAATAGGTAAAAAGATAAAGAGTAATAGATGAGAAACTTGTTTGAAAAAGGCATCCTACCACAGAAAAGATTTATCTTTAGTATACTATTCACTTTTGTCACTTACCAATACTTTATATCTAAGAGAATTTGATATAAATTGATTTATAGAAGAAAGCATCTAACTGATAACTATTGCTAAAAAATAGATTTCTTTAAATACATAAGTTTGGGTTTCCTCCTTTAAGTCATACAAAAAGATAATCTTTACTATGGTGCAGATGGTTTCCAACTTATGATCATCCAAATATGATTTTTCAAATTTACAAGAGCATGAAAGTGATATGTACTTTGTAAAAACTATATTTGAATATTTAACTGCATATTCAAATTTAAATTTTGAATTTTTATCTTTTTTACTGGGCTAATGATATGTGGTATGATACTTTACTGGAGTGCTGGGATAATTTAAATGTTCTGAATACGTTTAAGGTAGTTTTGGCTAAGCTACTATATTGGGTAGATCAGGTTATTAAATATATTTTCAATTTATGATATTTTCAACTTACAGTTAGTTTATTGAGAAGTAATCCCATTGTATGCTGGAGAGCATCTGCATAATAAAAGTTTTACAGTGAGTTAAAGTAATAATGAATCTTAGTAATTTTTCAAGTACAGTTCAAAAATTATTTTAAGTAGGCAACTCTGTCTCCCAATTACTTACAATTGTGCATTTACTGCCAATATTTAAAGTTTACAGAGTAAAATTATGGAAAAATTCTATTTGGAAACTTTTTTGCAAAATTATGAATTGATTGGCACCAACTCCAACACTTACAAATCATTCTGGTAAAGTGATTTTACCTGTTTAGAATCAGTTAACTTACATAAGCTGGTTTTTAATAAAGTACTTAATTTGTTGATTTTAATTATTGAGTGTAAAACCTTTTTGTGAGATTAATGATCACAATTAACCTTTAATGGACTTTTGACTTTTAAAATCAGTGCAGTTGCTAAGGTATCATTTTTTTCAGCCCTTGTAAGAATCCACTCAGTCTATCTTGCATCAACATATAAATTACCACAAATCATAAAATATTTTTTAAATATCTTCAATATTGTGCAGGGGAGTTAATCTAGGGTTCATTAAAACAAGATATCCCCATGTTTTTGTATTTTACTGAGTAGTAATATATCAAAAATATTATTTTTGAGACTAATTGTTTTATACTTTTCACATTAGATATTTGAAAGTTCAATCCCCAAAACTAATGCTATCTATTTGCTTTCTTTACTTCATAAAGTTACTTTACAAGGAAGCAAAAAATCAATTTAGGTAACCACAATATAGAGGAAACTAGAATCTTCTTTATACAAAGTCTGTAGACATTTTATAGCTCCATTTTATGCATATATCTATATCTGTATCTATTTCCAGAGAGAGAGAGAGAGAAAGAGAGAGAGAGAGAATCTTACAGAGCTTGTTTTTTCCTTCAAAACATTGGATGTCTCCTCCTTTAACCTGGAATTACACGTTTTCACTTAAAAGCCCCTGCTGCAGTGTGATGGGCTTCAGTAATGAATGGTCATAGAGGTGGAGGTAGGTAGGTAGATCTGTGGATCTCTTTAAACTTTCTGTGAAATTTTTTATCCTTACACGTTGGTGCTTTCCTGGGAATCTATGCCCTAACTTTCAGATGATTATTGTGGTCTTGATACCAAAAGGGATAGGAATACTTACTAATAACCTTTTTCATATATTGACAATGGTGACTCACCTGTGTTTCCTTATTGGTTCTGACTTTTAATAATTGACAAGAGAACTCAACAGAAAGGAGCATTTATTTGATCATTTCTTGGAAACATCTCACTTAAAAGAAATAAAATGAATCTGTTGCATATCAGATGTTGCTATTGTTAAATATGAAAGCCACAGCTATGTTTCTGTAGGTGCCACTGAAGACAGAGGTGCTTAGTTTTTTTCTGTGGTGGTGTGTTTTGGGGTATTTGCCCCATGACTTTAAGAATAACAATGTGCTTATAGTGTACCTCATTCAAGCAAAAGATGTAAAGTCCTTAAATACATGTACAAAACAACATGATAATGTATAAAATGAGGGTAAAAAAAGCAGATAAACAAAAAGTATAGACCAAAAGAAAAGATGGCATAAAGCCACATGTGAGAATGTAAAACATGAGTCTCAAGCCACTTTTTCTAGACATGCCACTCAGACTTGGGTCCAGTCTTCCCAATAGTCACTACAAATAGGGAGATTACTGTAGGTGGATTAGAGAGGGAACAAAAACATGGCAGCACTGTGCATGGTGGTACACTCCTGTAATCCTACCACTTGAGAGGCTGGGGCAGGAGGATTGTTATGAGTTCAAAACCGGCCTGGCTACAAAGTGAGCTCAATACTAGCCTGAACTGTATAGTGAGACCCTGTCTCAAAAATACCAAAAAAAAAAAAAAAAAAAAAAGGCAGCCAAACTAACTCCGACCAGCAGAAGCCAGCTGCCATCTCACATGAGCACAAGCCTGCCTGGGTTAGCACCAGGCAGCATGAGCCAGTCCACAGTATAATTCACCCATTCTTACCCTTATAGCTAGTGGCTTTGGATTGCTATCAAAGATCTGGGAGAGCTCCTGGGACAGAGAAAAATGGCAAGCCTCTATCCATCTCCTTCATGAGCAGCACCCATCTGTGGTGCCCCCTGACTTCACTTCATCTTCTCCTAAGAGGCTGTTACCTTCTCTTCTTCCCTTTTTCCCTCTCTATACATTTCTTGATCCCTGCTCTGTGGCAGCTTTTCTGCTGGGCACCAAGGCCATAGCATTGTGAGAAAATTAGCCCCCAAGGAAGCTGATCACCTTCTGAGAAGTCAGAAAATTCACAGGCAGAGTAGACCATGAGATACACAGTGTCCTGCCTTCAGAAGCACTTGCCCTGCTTGAGAGTGTGTGACATGCATTTGAAAAGAAGAGTTTCTGGAAGGAGACAGGTGAGGCACAAAGAATATGATAAGGTGTTGTCGTCTGTCTAAGATGAGCAGAAGTAGTTGCTTGTAATACACTTGAAAATAGCGCGGTAGTGCTCCCAGCAAGTGCATCTGATATTGTGGAGCCTCAGCAGTCATTGTGTTAGTACTGAAAATCCACATCCATCCCAATACACTGGAAGTGGGGTAGGGGATAAAGCCCGACAGCCTGATGTTTGAATTTAGATGTATGAGACAAAGTCTAAGCTTTAACATTCGCCAAATTTAAAGAGATAATCT
The DNA here is from genome assembly GCA_004027595.1 of Dinomys branickii. NCBI lineage: Eukaryota > Metazoa > Chordata > Mammalia > Rodentia > Dinomyidae > Dinomys > Dinomys branickii. The sequence goes on from PVLD010033564.1 coordinate 13,535, forward strand.
TC
>PVLD010033565.1:0-13536 GCA_004027595.1 Dinomys branickii
CTGTCTGACTAAATTTGCATGTCTGTATATGGGTCCATACATCTACAATTCGAAGATATCAATGGATAAAGCAACAACTACTGTTGAGACCATATCTCCTTGTCTATAGATTAGTTGTGATTGTACTATTTTCTATGATAATGGGTGTCTGTTTGTCAATATGTTTTTGTACTTTTATGTTTCTAAAAAAAAAAAAAAAAAAAAAACAGAATCAGCATTTTTCACAAGTTGAGAGTCTAAGGGCTGGAAAAACTTTCTTGATTTAAGTCAGTAAAGCCTTGCCTGAAAATCTGTTGTCTCCTTTACAAAAGAAACTGTTGTTTAGCCCCACGGGAATGTGGTAATCACTTGTGCCAGCAACGCCTGAGATTAGGCAAGACTCTTCTCACAGCAGGCTCTGGGAAGGGAGGGCTCTTTCAGTCTTATATTTGACAAGGTCCAGGATCCATAAATATTTTGACAAGCCGTATGCTGCTAATTCATCTTCCAGGATAAGACAGTCAGAGGTGCACTCTAGACAAATGCACATGTTGTATTGTCCTCTGGGAGACTGGACCCAGATTCAGTATGGGAACTCTAGAATTTTAGGACCCCTAAAGGAATGGCTTCCAGTAGGGCAGACTTGAGTGATCCTGATCAAAAGCAAGAAAATGACCTTAGCACCTTACCCCAGACCCACAACCTAATCTTGAGTCCCTAAATATCACCACTCCAATAATGAGAAACAAATTCCAAAGAAAAATTTAAAATCTGGGTTATTGGCCGAGTTCTCCTAACTTCCCCCGACATTGTACCAGAACAGGATTATTGAGGCCCAGTCATATAGTAGGAAGGTGGTATTTCATCATATTTTAAGGTGACTCTCAGGGAAGGCAAATAAAAGAAATAATTCATAGAAATAAAATCCTCCCAGAAAAGGGACTTCCCACATAAAGTTAAACATTCTACCCCCTTTGCTTACTACAGCAAAAAGTGTAATCCTAAAAAGCATCACCTAGTAATGTACTTGAACATGACTTTCCCATAATGGCACCCTTCATTAGAGAGAGAAAGGATGGTATTGTTTCAGTCTGACCTGGAAGGCACCAACCCCACAAGTGACAGAAGACAGGCATCTCTGGCAAATGGCAAGAAAGAGAACCTCATTTTAAGTGGAAAAATGTTGGAATGGACTTCAGGGTGGTCCCGTACTTCTACTTTCATCACATCCCTCCTCCTCCTCTTTCTCCCACTGTTGTGATCCCTCTTCTGTGATGTTGGTGTGGTGTCAATTTGAGTAGGAAATATCCAGGTGATTGGTTCAGCACGGTCTGGATGTGAGGACTGACTTACTGAAGAGGGAACACCCACCTTGGGTGTGAGTGACACCAACCGATAGGCTTGTATTCTAGATGGAATGAAAAGGGAAAGGAGGAAGTCTTGCTTCTGGTTTTTGGAGGAGCTTCTGCTTCATCACTGCCTTTGGATGTCTGTCTCCAGGATTCTAGTACAGACTCCTCAGCCTTCCAGCTCAGACAGCTCATCTTCTGGTCATTGACTCCCGTGGGACTCTGCTGTGAGCTTCAACTTTTGATTGGACCCTTTGAGTTTCCAGAGTGCAGATGGCCTTTTTTCATTCCTCCTTACCTGGTTCTGCAGGTGACCATTGTAATCTGCCTTGTAAATCCTACACATATGGTATAGGTATGTGTATGTGTGTGATTTTTATATTACATCTGTTCCTTCCATGAACCCTAACTGATATGCCTCTTCTTCCCCCTCACATCTCTTACTTCCTTGCTCCCTTCTGACTTTTATTTCTTCTCTCTTCCCATACTGCCAGTTCTTTTCCTCCTAAATCACAACAATTTCTCTGGGAAGACATATTTCATAAGAAGAGGACTCTGCTATCTACATTTAGTGTAGGTTTTGGGATAAATACTGGTTTACTGACCCTGGGTTTGTTTTCCTTATTAGAAAATGCAGAAAATAATTTTGGTATCAATCTCTATGGGTTGTCTGGAGGATGAAGTTAGAGAATATGCAAAATTTATGACAGTGCCGGGTTCAGAGAAATCAGTTCAGGTTTGTATTTACGGCCATTATTTTGAGAACTAATAACAGTAGTATTATTGTTATGACTGACTGTCACTAGATGAGACACTGATGGTACAAAAGTGAAGAAAACAAGAAAGTGGCTTTATGAAGTTTCTTTCCTAATCCCTCTCAAAGAGCTCCCAGACGCATGATCACCCCACTGGTAAAATAACATATTTCATCATTCAACAATAATACTCATCTCTATAAATCAGAAAGAATTATAATGCCCTAAAACTACCTTTACCTGTAGCTCCTCGCCCATCACCCCTGGGAATCCAATTCAGTAGTACTGGGTGGATTTGAGGTTTATTCTTTTTAATAATCTCTGTGAGTGATTGTGTCATAAATATGCCACAAGAAATTGACTAAACCAGTGTAAGCAGTAAATCTAAAGGTATTAACTGGGAAAGTCGTTCACAGTTTTCTTTTCAGTGGCTTTAATCTGTAATCTCGTTGGCATTACAATATGATGGCTAAAACATGGGGATTTTTTTTCCAACTCTTAAACTTCCTAAGTTTCCTGCTTATCTGTGAAACGAACATAAATAAAATGTGTGCCATAGGATTATTATAAAGACCAAATACACAACTTTATGAGATGACCTTAGAGACACAGGCAGGATTATATGTCTCTAGAATTTTGCATGATATAGAATGCACTTGAATTTATCCTCTTGGTCATAAGAGTATAAATGAAAAATTCAGTAATTCTAGCTGAAGGAATAAATAGTAATCTTTTAACTAGGAGTATGATTCTATTAAGAGCAATTAAATAATTTTCTTCACTGTTTAATAAGGTAGAGGATTGAAACATTACATTTAGAAAGCTCACTGTATCTTTTAAAAATCAGTTGACTATATGAATAACTTAATATGAAAATGGGGCATAGTTGTTCTCATATAACCCATAATATCCCTTCCAGTATCCCCCACATACTGACAATCCACCTGTTTTGGCACACTTCCATGGCAACTGCCATGCTATCTAACTGCCGAATGGTGTTGTTAATGTGATGATTTAATATTTTCCACGTGGGTTAGACTGCGCATGAAAAACTGCAACATCTTAGTCATGTAGGTTAAGTTTTATAGAATTTTTGATAGTTTCACTAAACCACATTTATTCATAATTTTGAAACAGATTTATTACTGAAATCAAGTGTTTAGCTCAAAGTGGTACTTGGAATGTACTCAGCTCCTAGGGACTTTTTTTCAAAATGGCAGCCAGGCTTTGGGCTGATTTTCACCCCTCAGAGAGGGGTGATGGGATTTAGCCAGAGGCCTTGTCGAAGGTATCAGGATCACAGATGTAGAACTGAAACTGAGGCTAATAAAATATGGACGGCAGGTTGAAAGCATTTAACCAAATGTTGGTAATAAGACTGGTTGTTTCAAAATCACCCAGGGAACCTTTGGAAAAGTATAGATTCCCAGAGTGTACCTCCTGAGTCTTGCAAATATTCTGATTCTATTGGCCAGAGGTGAGGCTTGGAAATCTACACTATTTGAAAGCTTCCAGGTTATTCAAATCCTCTCTGCTTCTGTAATCACTGTCTTTCAGCATTGCTTACAGTCCCCAAGTCATTTTTATTAGATTGCACAAGGAATGCTAATAATTGAGATACTTTGGTTTCCTGTCCTAGTAAATGGCAAAGAAGGGCTATAGCATCCAGAATCTGAACTTTGAATAGGCATTCCTGAGTGACTCTCATAGAATCAAGGAATTCCCCTTTAAAGTTGTATTAATTCAATACCTTGTTTTTGGAAGCAAGCAGTAGAGACCCAAAAAATTACATGACTTGTCAAAACTTACACAGCTATTCAGTGACAATATATCATCCTTTTGGATATTCTTGAAAAGTGAATCATCTGTGTTCAAAAATACTCCAGTTTGTGTATGTGACTAGTTGTCTTTACTGTATTGCAAGGAAAAAGGAACCAGATGCAGCTCCATATGACAAAGTGTATGTGAAAGGGAACCTTCAGCAAAGATCTAGGACATGGACACAACGCAGTGAAACAGACACGGACTCAGGCAATATGAGACTAGCAGCATTTGTAATTCTGAGGACTATTTGTTTTCTGAAAGTTTATATTTCTCCAAAATGTATGTGTTAGTATCCTCGCCTCCAAGGAACAGGATGAGTATGTAGGGCTTTTTAAGGAATGATTAGAACATGGAAATGGAGCCTTTATATTTGGAATTAATCTGCTTATGAACAAGGCCTAAGGGAGTCCATTTGGTCTCTTTTGTGTGAGGACACTGAAGGCCTTGTTTCTGTGAACCAGGAAGTGAGCCCACACCAGATGCCAAATCCACCCACACCTTCACCTTGCAATTCCCAGCCTTGAGAACTGTGATAAATGAAAGTTTGTAAGCCAAGCAGCTTATGGTATTTTATTACAACAAAAGCCAACGAAGAGAGTGGCTTTGCAGGATCACTGAAAAGAAAGGGAGGTCAGTGGGAACATAGTGAGTCTGGGAAAGCTTCTTTGAGGAAGCCTTGAGCTCAGGTTTGGATAAGCAGAAAAGTAGAAATAATAGAATATTCTACACAAGGAGCATGTAGGTGATATGAATCTCAAAAGAGGTTAGGGTGAAAAATTGAGCTACTTTAAAAAATTTGTCAGTTGTTCACATAAGACTATGTTCCATCTTCTCTGGTTGTTTACTTATAAAACGTAAATATTGAACAATATCATGTATGGATATATAACAAAAACCTCTGCCTCTTAATGAGATACCAAGTGCAGGACCTACCCTCCCCTTCTTCAGGATGAAGAATGCACCCATACATGTTGAGGAAGAATGACTTTATGCCCGTATGCCAGGAATAAGATGATCTGCCAGAATCATCATTCCTGAAATACTTTTATAATGTGACTTTGTGTCTGAGTTTCCTCTATTACCTTCTGTAAAACTTAGACTTATTTTCTTGAGTAATGCCTTTGAGATTCAGAGTTAAATGCTAAGATGTGATCAAAACACTACAGTACTAAAGAATGCTTATTGGATGAATGAGTCTAATGGATCTCTCTCTCTCTCCCTCACACACACACACACACACACACACACACACACACACACCATATAGCTTAATAACAGATGCATTCTGATGTGTCCTTAGGCAGTTTCATCACTTTGCCACCACTGTAGCACACTTACACAAACTTAGGTAGTATAGTGTAGGAATTTAACATGACCTCGAAGTGAACAAGAGATGCAGTAAACACTAGATATGGGAAGTCGTTGCTGGTGCAAATATAGCATGCAGCACTACAGCAAATATACATAGATAGACGGGGGAAGGAATACACTCTACAATAACAAGTATGAGTAGTAAATACATATACAAGTAACATAGCTGTCTATTATCATTGTCAAGTATTATTCAATGTAAAATTATGTGCAGATTTTATGTGATTGACAATAGGCTTGTGTACATCAGCATCACAATTCATACACGGAGAGTGCATTGCATTAATGTTACAACAGCTATGTCATCATCAGACAACAGAAATTTTTCAGCTCCTTTCCAGTCATTTTTTTTTTTTTTGTCTTTTTTAAGACAGGGTCTGGCTATTCAGTTCAGGCTGGCCTTGAGCTCACTTTATAGCCCAGGCTGGTGTTGAACTCACAACGATCCTCCTGCCTTGGCCTCCCAAGTGCTGGGATTATAGACATGCACCACGATGGCCAGCTCCTTTCCAATCTTATGGGGCCACCTTCCTATATGTGATTCTTTGTACATTAAAACATTGTTTTACCGCACATTATTATAGATAATGAACTTGGAAGTCCAGCTTATGGAAGTCCAGTACCATCATCAAATGACACTGCCAAGAAATTAACAGAAAATGTGTCAATTCATATATATATGTATATATATATATATATATATACTTGTAGTATGTTAAGTTACATCAAATAATTTTTACATGGATATATAAAACCTTTAGATCTTTGGTATTTTTCTGTTTCCTAGAGTATCGCCTCAACCCTTGCAGATAATTGTCTTCCTGAGATTTTTGCCACCAAATTCCTTGCCAATGAGAAGATTCTGTGGTTAGGCATGGTGGTACATATCTGTAGTCCCAACATTTGGGAAGCTGAGGTTGGAGGATCATTGTGGGTTCAAGGTCAGCTTGGGCTATACAGTGAGTTCAAGGTCACCCTCAACTATATAGTGAGACTTTGTCTCAAAAATAAATAAAGTAATTAATAAAGGAAGGCTATAAGAGTTCGGGATCTATGAATTAGTAATGGGTCAGACATTGGCATAGCCTTAGGGGGCATCTGGTGAAATTAAATCATCTTTGATCCTGGAAAGAGCAAATGTAGCCTCAGAGATCAGATAGATTAGAAAGGTAGTTCAGATAGAACTTGACTTGAAACCCCCCTCTATCAACTGTGCTGGGCAGTGTGAGCTTGTGTTAGCTTTCTGTTGCTGTAATATAATATCTAAGATAACCAGCTTATAAGAGAAAAGGTTAGTTTGGCTGTTCTTGGAGGTTTCAGCCCAAGGTCAAGTGTCTCCAACGCCTGGGCTCCATGGTGAGTGGACTGCTTGTCATGTAGCAGTCAGGGAGCAAAGAGAGACAGGAAGAGGTGGAGGTCCCCCACATCTCCCACAAGGGTGCACTCCTCAGTGACTAGAAAATCTCCCACTGGGCTCCACCCTTAAAGATGCTTCCATCTCCTGATAGTGCTGTGGGCTGTGAACTAAGCCTTATATTACACATGGGCATTATGGGGCACTTATCTGAACCACAGTGCATTAACCTCCCCGAGCTTCAGATGCAGTATCTGCAAAAAAAACCCCACAGTAATGTTTGTGTTACAGAGTATATCACCAGGAACTGTTCCCCTGTGGTAGTTATGCATACAAGAGAGAGAGAACAAGGGAGGGTAAAGAGGGTAAGATAGAGAGGACAGAGATAGAGATAGATAACAACCAAAGCACTTTGGGGAACTTCAGAAATGTAAAAGCAGACATTATTAGGGAGAGTTTAGGAGATTTTATTGATGACATCACATCCATCAGATCATGGATCCAGATGAGGATCCTGGCTCTTCTAAACCTAAGAGGCAGGATATTTCACAGAGCTTTTGCATGAGACTCTGTTCTGCAATGTTTTATCTAGGCCATTGCCTTCCAATACCATGGCAACGTACATAACAAAACAGATTGGGGAAGAGTTTGCGGATGCTTATCCGGAGGGGTGGGAGTATTGTCTGCTTAGCTACTCCATGATCCATAGCAAGAATATCCAGCCTTGTGATTCGGAGATACCAAGTTACCTTAATTTTGTACATTAGGCAGAAAATAAACCTTTATTTCACAGACTTTAATCTTGTTCACAAAGGGCTATAACTGGCCACAGACAAAAACTTTTCAGCTCAGATGTTCTAAATGAAATAGGTAGTGTGGAATTTTTAAAAAGAGGTGGAAACAGACAATACAGAACCTATCTATGGTCGTTCACAGCTCTTCTGTTTCAGGAGATTATGTCGTCAATGTAAATGTGGTCAAGGCTCAAATTAAAATATATTCTGCTCCTTCACATATCAATTCAGTCACAATATTATGACTAATATTTAAGTAGCACCATTTGGTTCTTGAAATATAAACTTCTAATATTCCTCAAGGTAAGATTTAAGACAAATAAATATTTGTAGTTGCTGGAATATCGGAAGTAAATAATCTATATATTTTTCTTTTTCCTGCAGCTCAGAGTAGAAACTCAGGGGATACAGGCTAAAGTCATTCCCCAGCTGTTTGAGCCAAAGCTAGCAAAATAGCCTTCTGCCCTTCACTCGCAATGCATATATTAAAATTAAAGACTTCCATTTAAAATATAATACAGTCTAATAAATGATGAGTGTGCTCAGAGAATTTAAATGGAAACAATTATCTTTTACCTCATCATATTTTTTTGCTTTTGCTAGAATCCTTCTTCGAACAACCCAGTCTCCCAATCCAGAAGAGATTAGACAAACATTTCTCAATCGGAGGGGGAGGATGAGCTCATCGAGTGAAAGTGCTGACTGCTGTGGCATTTCTGAGCTGCTCCTCCAAGTGAAGATGGAGTTTCCTATGACTGTCTCTTCAGGTTTGCAAGAGAAAGAGTACCGTGGAAAAGTTATGGATGACATTTTTGAAAGATCTATGTAGAAGATAAAGATGCTCACCGCAGGACTCTGAATCCTGGTCCGGTGAAAAGCCTCCTGGGTACCCACAGTGCAGTGCTCCTTCCTGCACTCCCCACATCCCACATGGCACTGTGAGGGGGCGCAGCAGAGTAGGGTAAAGAGTGGAGGTGATGGATTTGCACCCTGAGCCTCCCCTTGCCACTCAGAGCCAGGAGTGGTGCCCAGGAGCTGGGATGCTTCTGCAAAGTCATGGGACAGGGAGGGCTTCATCGCAGACAATAAGCCTGCTCAAGTCCTGACTATCAAGCATGGAAATTTAGGTATCATCTTTCAGCATGCCACCCTCTTATGTACCCAGGAGAATTTCTTTTTGAAAACATACAGATAGAGTTTGTAGAGTCAGGGGCAGAGTCTATTCTTCACCCATACTGTTCCCTTTTGTCCTGGTGAAACAAAATTTTCTCTTTTTAAAGAAGCTTCATTTAAGTGCTGGGCATGTTGGCATCTGCCTGTAATTCCAGCACTAGGGAGGCTGAGGCAGGAGGATTGTTGAGAGTTCGAGACCAGCCTGGGCTACGAAGTGAGCTCAAGGCCAGCCTAAACTGCATAGCAAGACCCTGTCTCAAAAAGACAAAATAAAAAAAAAAATAAAAATATAAAAAAGCACTTCATTTAAGTTGTGGAGTTTCACGTAACTCCTTGGGTTTAAGTTACTGCTGTGCTAAAGCCCCTCATGTGACCTGACTATAGTGAACACACAAACATCATTCTTGTCATAAGAGGGGATAATAAAAGTAGAGACCATCTGGAAAGCATCTTAGCTCTGGTCTTAGGCTTGCGCCTGTTTTGGCTCTGTCAGTCAGCTTGCTGTGCCCTGGTGTCACTGACTACAAGTCCGTAAAACAAAGAACATGGAAGGGTTCGCTGGTAATGTCCTGTCCTGTTTTGGGACTGTATAAGTCTGTAGCCTGCGTCCTTCCATCCCCATACCCCACCACGGTTCCAGCATCTCGCAGAAGCAGAGCCCCTCCTTCCCCTGTCGTTGTACTTGGTTGTGCTATTTTCTTTACTTTAACAATGTGCTTACGAACCACATGGGATTAAAATGGACATGTAACAGATGAAGAGTCCAGGTTTAGACCTAGTAAGGATTGGTTCTGAGTCGTACGACCAGTAAGCAGTCAAGTTTTTATAGGAACCTGTTCCTTATCCTCCTACTCCTGTGCTGTGCCATCTCTCTCTTGGAATAGTTAGTATACGTTATCTTTCTCTGCCTACTGTCCACGAAGTCAGCTGTGCAGACAGGATTCTACAGACCGTGCAGAAAGGAATGATACTAAGTAAAGGTACAAATTCACCTGTGGGGATTAAGCCTTTAAAGGATATACCAACAGAATAATGATTGCCGTACTGCACATATGTAAATCTGGTTAAGAACACCAACAACTCTATAGTTATCTACTATTTCTCTATCTATATACCTATTGGTATATTATCTATCTTCTATACCCCCCTGTGTACTAGGTAGAGATATTTGCCATGTCAGGAAGGGGTAAGAATTACTTATGACAACTGACTTAGTAAATATTTTCTATGAATGCCTTGGCTAGGAAGGCAGGCTTACTTAGGAACTATGTTAATGATTGAATGCCTAGAACCATCTCCACTTGAACTGTCTGAGAAGAAACAACCTATATTTTCTAAAAAGAGCCACATTTTAGGTTAAAATTTCACCCATTTAAAAACAATTCAAGAAACATTTAACGTTTCAAATTTTGGAAAATACTTTCTAAAAACTGTTTAGAATTTTTGTCCCTAAATGTCAGAAGAAGGATGTGTATTGGAGTCTGTATTAGCCGTGATAATTTCCAGAGGGAAAACAAAGTTTGTCCTGGACTCACAGGGGTGAAAACAAGCCCTTGGCATTCACAGAGTAGGTAAGTTGCAATGCTCCAAAGCTCTCTGGGTCATACACGACCCTCTGATGTCATGGGTTTTACCCAAATACAGAGGGAAGGTCATTGCTTCTTTGTTTAGACTAAATTCTGCAAGAAAGTAATCAGCAAATCATTTCACAAAGACAATTATTTCAATGTCACTGAATTATTTTTAAACATTGTTTCATTACTTTCCTTTTCCAATGCAGCACTTACACAGTCTGCAGTGTTCAAAGACCACATAGCTGTTAGCCATTAAGTTTATCAATAAGAAACTATCTATTACAGAAAATATTTTAGGAAAATACTTATTTCTAAACAGACTAATAAAATTAACATGATATTTAAGTTTTTCTTATTTTTCACAGGTTAGGAATAATCTGTGAGGCTACCAAGACTCCTTTCAGTTTGGTTTATTGATGTTCCTTATGTGCCCAGGATGCTATCTGGTAAACAGTAGGCACTCAAACTTATCAGGGGATTTACACAATTATTTTCAGAAAGATAAGATTATTTCTTCCTAAGTCATTTTATGCCCAGTAAGTCAGAGATTTATTATATTCGGAAGTGTGTTGCTGTATAAAAATAAAAAACAACCTGCCTGACATCCCAAAGTCCTGCTGTCACTGAATCCAAATGACCATGTCACCCAACTACTAATTCTTGAAAGTCCCAGAATAGTAAACATTTGTTCTGATGTTTTATTCTCTCTGCCAATACAGAAAGTGACTGGCAGCTTCTCCTCTTAGAATATTATATATGGGCTCATTTAGATGCAAGTAACAGAACCTATTTCTACCAGCTTAAGAAAAATAAGATTTTATTCTACATTTCCAGAGGCAACTTAGAGCAAATAAGGACACGATGCATAACCAGGCATTGGTAGATTCTGGAACCAAGCCCATCTGTAGAAACATGGAATCATGGTCTGTCCTCCCTGTGTATGTGTTTGCAATATTCTCTTTTAGTTGAGTGGGTCCTGCACCTTCACAGTGCCAAGCACGGAATGGGCATAGTGTAAATATTTCTGAATGGATAAATGAATGTGTTGCCTCTGCTTTTCCCTGTGTATAAGGAGCCATGGATGCATCAGATGGCTTTTCAGTATTGTTGGTTCACTCACTTACATCTTTGTGTCACAATTTAAAATTCTAAGGAAAAGAATTTGATGGACTGAACACCTGTGGTGGGTAAACTCCTTCTGAGGTCTAAGTCTGTCTTGTCTAATCAACTTTTAGTAGGTAACTTGTAGCCCCACACAATTAACAAGGAAACAGACTTGAAAACCAGAAGGAACCGTTGAGCAAGTAGATGTTTTAAGAGACACCTGCTCAGAGGCAGTTGAGTGTTTACAAAGGTGACTTTTAATGTCATTGTCCACGGGCCCCTCCTCAATGTGACTTTGCTATTTTCCCATTAAGAATGAGTCTATTTTCTGTCCCTTGAATCTGGGATGGATTTATGACTGCTTGATTATCAAAATTCAAGCAAGTGATGAAGTAAGAGTACCTAAGCCTAGGTCTCAGGAGGTCTGAAACTGCTGCCCTATCATGTGGAGAATCTAGGTTTGCCAGCTGGGTAGCAGAGATTCTCCCACTAGATGTGAGAGAAAGGCTGTGCTGACTCTGCTGACCCTGGTTGGGGAGTCAATGACTACTGCCATGTGAGTGACTCCAAGTGTGACCAGCAAATGTCATGAACAAACAAAGTGGATGTATTTTAATCCTGCAAATTTTGCTATGATTCATTATGCACAGATGGAAATGCAAATTTTCATAAATTTTAGTAATTTTCATTATTCCTCAAATGATATTCCAAAAATATAAGTATTCCTCTGATACCTTCAACTGGTATCAGAGATTGCATTAGTAAGTTCACTACTTATTGGGATCAACCTAATTAACACCCCACGCCCCCCAAAAAACACTAGGGAAAATTGAAATTGTCCTCGCCACTTTAACAGAAAAAGATTTAGGTGTATTCTCCAAGTTCCCAAGCTTACTAGCTATCCTGATACTTTTGCTCCCTAAATCTGTTTAATTATCAATTAAATGGGATGACTGTGTCTACATCAGACAAGGCTATGACTATCTCTACTACAACGACATGCACAACCGTTTTGTGGAAGCTCTCTGAAAAGTCGCATGAGCTAATCCATTATAAAATTTATATAAAATGTACCATGTAGTGAAAGTATTCCATGTAAGTATAAACTATTTCTCAAAGCCTAACACAAAGCTCATTTTGTCTCTGTCAGGTGTTTTATGTACTATCAAGTAAGTGGGGGAAGTTTCAGGGACACAGATGTGCAAATAGCTTTTAAACCCACAAAGTACACTGGCTGTGTCCTTCTCTCTCTGCACACCACCCCAATAAATAAATTAGCTCTGCCACACTGTCCCAGATATTCTCCAGCAAGCAGAAGTGACAGCCCAGCTCTCCTTCAGACGAATATCCCCAGATACCTGCCAGGGCGCATTCTCCGAAGCTCTGTCTCGGGAAACTCTATTCCAAAATAAGCTCATTGACAAAGGGGTTCAGTGAGAAAACCTGGGAAATGTTATCAGGTGTGTCATCTCTGGAAGATCTGCAATTGATACCAGCGAACAATGACCTTGAGGAATCATGCAGTAAAAACATATGTGAAAAAAATAGTAGCAAACTTTATCTAGATAGGCATTTCCATTTCCATTTTGAACAAGTGATTTTCTCCATGTAATACCTTGTAACAGACCATGTGCATGTGAGAGTGTGCTGTGGAAGGTCTGGACAGGGGTGATGGCCCATCCCATCTGATGATGAGGACACTGAGATCTTGGGTATGGGGACTTGTGCACAGATGGCAACTTGATGCTTCCACTGGGTCCTGCCCTAGCCAACCCCCGATTTTCTGTCTCTGATAAGGTCTTTCTCAGAAACTTCTCTTTGAAAACATTTCCTGCACTGTTCTTTTCTCCTATGGAGCTATCCTCCTGAAGCATGTTAAAGGCTGTGGAATATCTTTAGCAGCCTGGTCCACCATTAAGAGCCATCCTAAACAGAGAAGCCAACTCTGTTGCCAAGTGCAGGGTAGTGGCTAGGTTTGCTCCATCTCTTTTTGTTAATAATCTGAGCATACTGTCATAGCTTATTTCTTACAAACACAGTGCAAAAGAAAACCACAGGCTGATAAACCCAGGAGTACAGTTATTATCACAGGGAAGATAACTGATTGAGTGGTAGGGCAACGGAGATGAGGGAGGAGAAAAAAACGAACTGATCAAAAGGGCCATCATCTGTGTAACCTGAGTAACAAAGATGAAGGTAACATTATGTAGGACAGCATCCAGAGCTAATTCCCTTCTATGTTCTCTATAATTCTGTATT
>PVLD010033566.1:0-13560 GCA_004027595.1 Dinomys branickii
ATACACCACGACCAGGTAGGATTCATCCCAGGAATGCAGGGATGGTTCAATATTCGCAAATCAATTAATGTAATACAATATATTAATACAGTCAAAGATAAAAACCACATGATTATCTCAATAGATGCAGAGAAGGCTTTCGACAAAGTCCAACATATATTTATGTTAAAAACCTTAGAAAAAATAGGAACTCTCAGTTTTAAATGTCTAGTTTACAATTAATCTATCAGAACATAATCCCATTATAACCTATAGAAGTGGCATCAATATTAGAAAAGGTTGATGGGACCAGATGATGCTACAACTGACATCTTTAGACAGCATGACAGTGAGAAAGGGAGAACTTTGGAAATCCCTGAGCTCTAAATCAACGAAATTACTTGGGATTTTCTTTTTCTTTTTTTTTTTTTATTTCCTAGTTCTTTAATGTTTCCTTTAACTATGCATACTCTCCCAGTTAAATTCTTTTTTTTTCTTTTTTTTTTCTTTTTTTTCTCCCAGTTAAATTCTATCCCTATTAAATTTATTCCTATTAAATCTATCTCTTTTATACTTAATTTACTTCCATTAAACCTACCTCAAATGTAACTTACCATTTGAAACCTTTATTATTTTCCTGTCTTAGTTACTTTTCTTGTTACTGAGAGAAGATAGCCACTGACGAGTTACCCACAAGATACCCAACACTGATATGTGAAAGAAAGAATATTGGCTCACAGTTTGCAAAGCATTCAGTCCACAGGCTCCAAGCTCCAAGGCAAGGTGGCATGGAAGAGGGACATTGCAGGGGAGAAACAACTCATGGGCAGGCAGAAGCCAGGCAGCAGCAGCAGCAACATCTCTCTTTAAATTCCATGTAGATGTAATCCTAGTGGTTGAAGCTATCCACACCCAGGGTGGGGCTTCCATTATCCACTCCCTTATCTGGATATCAAACCTTTAATCCACATTCACACACCCTAATCCAGCTGCCTTTACAACTCCCCACCTATGACTGCGTGGGGCTTTAGGGGGATATCTAGCTACAAGCATAACATCTCCCAGAGACTAAATCATCTCCTTTTTGAACTATAGTTTATTCATAACTCCAGTCTCCACTGTGCTTTTTACCTCTTTAATTATTTGGAGGTAAATATTATATGGTTTTTATCTTTGCATCCTGGTTTACAGCAGTCAATAATCAGAGTTTATATTATTTTGTGTTGGATACCAGACACGTTATATACACTGTATCTAATTCTAACTATCATCCTCAAATGTAGGCATTATTATCATACTTGTCAATGTAAAAGAAAAGGACAGAGATGCCATGTTTGCTCAATTTGATACACTTTATAAGGAATGAAAGTGGGATTAAAACCTAAATGTCAACCTTTCTTCACAATTTGTATCACTGTAAATGAACGACAGTATCAACTTACTGGATAATGAAGAAATGTTGGTAAAGTACATAGATAACTTATTTACATATCATGCTTAAATATATGATCTGGAGTTAAAATGATAGCAATGGGAAAACTTCACACCTATTAGATTCCTCTCAAACATGATATAATGATCAAATACACAAGTCTTACTACATATATCCCAACCACTGATTTCGATCTGCTTGTGCTTTAAGCATACTTACCCACAAAAATTTCTTTGTTTTAAAAAATGAAAGCTTCCTTATCTCAGAAGTTTCCACCTAACAGAACATAAAATACTAAGAACTAAAGCTAATTATGTAGAGAATGCCAAACATAAGATTCAGTTTGAATATCCCTTATCTGAAATGCTTATGACCAGAAGTGTTTCAGGATTTTTAATATTGAGATATTCTAGGAATGAGAGTGCATCCAAAGACAAATTTCACTGATATTTAATATACATCTTATACATAGCTTGTACTTAATTTTATACAATATTTTGGTATGTTCACATTTTGACTATGATCTGTCAAATATGGTCAAGTTTGGAAGTTTCTATTTGTGACATCATGTCAGCACTCAAAAGTTTCAGACTGGGAATTTTTAGATTACAGATATTTAATCTATATTACTCAAAGTTTTTATAGTCTTTCCCCCAGATAGTGAATAAAATGTGGTTACTATTGTCATTAAATAGACCTTAGAGAGGAATTTTAACTTGTTCCAAATAATTTATATGATATCTTAGTTGAAGAACAATATCCCAATATGTGATAATTCATTCAACTGCAGCTGTATAACAAGTAATGAGCAATATAAAAACAACCAAACAAGAATAAGCCACGTTCTGGCTTTATTTGGTGTTTTCCTTCCTTGGTCATGCTAGAAGCTTGAAATCTGAAATGAGTTGACAATGTTTTTTTTTTTTTTTTTGTATTACGTACCTATCTTTAATAAGCAGGTTTGCAATTTATAGCCTCATTGAGACAAAGAAAATGAGGCTGCCTGGACTCAATAATTAATTGAAGCATTCTTATACCTAGTTAATGCACAGTGAGGTGTTAGTGTTAACTGTCTCTTGAATCACTCAATCACTCAACAAACATAAAAGTATGTTTCAGTCACACATAAGTCCCTAAGTGCAAGGATATGGAAAGCTAAATAATGGTCTTCAGTGTCTCTCCTCATCCCAAGGACACGTGCGTATCATTCACTTAGCAAAAGGTCTCTTGCAGATTGGGCTAAGGATGTTCGGATGAGGAAATTACATTGGACTATCTGCCTGGGCATAATATAAACAAAGGAGTCCTTACCACATAGAAGACAATCAGTAAGAGAAGATAGGAAAATGGAAGCAGACAACAGAGAGGAGAAGGGAAAGAAAGATATATTTGAAGATGTTGTGCTGCCGGCCTTAAAAGGTTCACAAGCCAAGAAATGGAGGTGTCTTTTAGAAGGTGCAAAAGGCAAGGGAACAGATTCTTGCCACTTTCAGCCAAGGAGGAATGCAGCCTTTACTAGACCTTAATTTTAGATCTTCTAATCTCCACAACTTTAAGACAATAAATTTGCTGTTTTAAGCCATCTAATTTATGGCAATCTGTCACATTTGCAGTAGGAAATTAAGACTAAAGCTCTTAGCAGAGAAAAGAGACACAACTTTAGACCTGCCACTTGTGCATCACCAGTCAGTGGCAGGAGCTTTTCTTTATATAGTCAGTCAAGGACACAGGTTCACAGAGACTGGGAAAAGAAGCACACAGCAGGAAGAAGAGTATACTTGAAGACCTCAGATCCATTCTTCTATATTTTGAACTAGAAAGTGATACATGTCACTTCTGTTCACTATCCATTGGCCAGGTCACATGACCCCTTCTAACTACAAAGGAGCTAGGAGGTACACCTCCTGTGACCCTGCATGACAAGAAGAAGTGCATATTAGTGCATATTAGCACTCATAATATCTGCCTCAGCCTCCCACCTGTCAGAAAGATTTCTCACGTGATCTAGTCTAGGTCCCCTCTTTCATTTCCACATGAGTGTTCTGTCCCAGTCTGTGTTGTAATAACCTGCTCTGAAGTTGTTCATTATACCAGTATCGTTTACAGAATATTTATCAAGCTTTCATCTGCTGTAGATGTGACAAACTATTCACAATCAAAGGATTTAAGCAATTTGTTTCTCTGATACCATGTAAATACCAGTGGTAAGTATATAACATGCTGGTACTTCCACTACTGTTATTTTTTAATGTTATTTGATGCATATTGGAGCAGGAAGAAAAAGCATTACTCACTTTTTCTCTTCAGAAAATAGAACAACTCATAGTTAGGTGAAACCTACAAAGAATATCCTAATACATCACTAAACACTAACCCCACTAATGTTCACTGGAGGGAAACCACTAAACACTTTCTCAAATTTTATGTGATTTATTTTTTATCTTTAAAGTTCTCATTTGATATGATGCCACTCGACATATTTAAATGCAATAGATAAGAAAAATTCTTTTATAGAATACTTACTTGAAAGACAGACATCAAGACAATTGGACCACTTTAGCATGATAGGCACACTTCTAAGATGGGTGCTGTGATCCCTACCTCTGTGTAATTTCTCCTACCCTTGAATATTTTTTGGAAGTTGTGATCTCTTCCTAATCAACAGAATACAGTAAAAGTAATGGGATGTCTTCTCATTCATTAGCTTAAATAAGAATGATTTTCCTCTCATTTACAAGTCATTTCTGCCTTGTGGGCTTTGATGCAGCAAGCTGCCAGAATAGAGGCCATGTGGTAAGGAACAGAGGCCAGCCTCCAGCCAAAAGTCAAAAGGCACTGAGATAGTCTGATCAAGAGTCTGTGATGAATTGAACTTCACCTAAAATCACATGACTAAATTTTAAAGTGGAGCCTTCTTTTTTAGTTGATCTTTGAAATTAGACCATCTTCTCAGTTGAGATCATTATTGCAGTTTGGCAAGACTCTGAGGAGAGGACCCTGTTACTGTGAGAGACTCCATGTCTGATGTTTTAAGCCTCTAAACTTCGGGGAATTTGTTATTTAGCAATAGATAACTAATATACTGGGGGGGTTGTTCATTTTGAGAGTTATTTTTTATATTGTTCCAGCACATTTGCTTTTCTAATTTTATTACACCCAGGACTAGTAAAAAGAAAAAGGAAATAGAAGCTATGAAATAAGATGGCTGCAGTAGTCATTAATTATAGATTTAAGGTTTGTTTCATCTTTTTTGAATACCAGTTTGGATCTGGGAATGTAGCTCCATGACAGAGGGCTGGCCTCATCGTGTTAGCATGCACGCAGGGTCATGGCTTCAGTCTCCAGCACCACAAAGGAAAGGACAGAAAACAAAACAAGAAAAAAAAAGAAATGAGCATAAATTTGTAAGAGTGTTTTTAAAAATACATTGACTCTCATATGTAATAGAATTATGTGAAATGATATGGGCATGGTGGCACAGGCCTATAATCTCAATATTTGGGAAGCCGAGATGGAGGATGGCAAGTTCCAGCCCATAGTGGACGATTTACCATAGAAGAGCCCATCTCAAATAAATAAAACAAAACCATGCAAGTTTTAAGTGTCAGTTTCGAGGTGGTGTACGAAAATAGAAGTGATCTGGGTTTAGAGAGGAAGGGGCACTTAGCAGGCATTCTTTACGTTGTACGTTGTTAGTGCTTTAGCATCGCTCATAGCTGTCCTTATACCATTCTGCAAATGTGAATCATTTCACTATTAATCTTTTTAAAATCTTTTAAAAATGCAAATTAATTGCATGCAGGGGACCAGTGACAGCAGGCCCCAGCATGGGCGCACACACTGGCCAGGCAGGGCCAGTGGTGTGGAAAAGTCTGAAGCCAGCCGTTGGTAAGTTAGGCGAACCAGCGTTGTGCTCTGACACAGACAAGCAGAACAGAAGTGGGAGGACAGGGCTGACATTTTAGACTGAAGTGCTCTGCAGGGCTCCAGCAGCAGAAGCCCAGTCCCAGCCCCACACTCAGAGGCCAAGATGAGCTCCACACCCACCACAATTCCCACTGCACACTTGGCTGAGTACACAGAACATTTCTGGGATCTGATTTGGACACTAACACAGAACTGCGGACACCATCACAGAACCGTGGACACCAGAGGAATTTTAATACTTTGCTTTTTCTTTGTTTGTCTGCTTGATTGGTTTTTCTTTCTCTGTCTGGTTGAGGTTGTTTCGTTTTATGTTTATTTTTGTTTTTGTTTTGTTTTTTATTTCTTTTTTTTTCTACTTGTCATTTTATTTCAACTATCTCTCTTTATTTTATGGTGTGTTCATGTGAATGAGCACTGTCTCTTTTTTTCTACCTCACTTCAATAATCCTTTGCTTTCTCTCCTGTCTCCTTCAGTTTCTCCAAACTGGGGCGATCATCCCCTGCCCTCCAGCCTTGCTTCTACTAGCCTCATTCATCTCTCTACCTTGTCCCCAACCCCTCTTAAATTCCACCCTCTGCCCTCATAACAGGATAAAATCACTCCACTATGGGTAAAATTATTGCATACGCATTCCTGGTATATGTTGGATCTTGTTATATAACTGTAGAACTTACTCCTGTGCTTAAAGTTATCAGGTTAATAGTTACTGCTGTCTGTCAGTAGCTATGCTGCACCTGAAGCTACTGTCATTGCTAACTCTACGACTTCAGCTAGGATGTCATACATGTTATAGTAAGTTTTCTCCCTTATATGACAACAGTATGATTTTATGGGCTCATAACCACCACAGGCAAGACTCTAATAGATTCACTGTTGAATTCTATAAGAAATGTAGAGAAGATGTAATGCTCCAGATACTGAATTTCTTTAATGAAACTGAAAGGGAAGCAATACTTCCAAATTAATTCCTGAAACAAGTATTACCTGATACCAAAACCAGGTAATGATGCAACAAAAAAGAAAACTACAGGCCAATCTCTAATGTACATAGGTGCAAAACTCTTTAATAAGATACTGGCAAACAGAATGCAGTAAATCATCAGAAAGACTATGTACCATGACTAAGTAGGATTCATCCCAGACATCCAGGGATGATTAAATATAGTGAAATAAATAAATGCAATAGACAGTATTAATAGAACCAAAGGCAAAAATCACATGAGCATCTCAATAGATGCAAAAAAAGCATTTGACAAAGTCCAACACACATTCATGTTAAAAAGAAACTACAGAAAATTATAATAGATGGTCTACACATCAAACTGATAAAAATCATCTATGACAAAACAACAGCGAACATCGTACTAAATGGTCAAAAATTTAGGCTTTCACTCTAAAATCAGGAACAAGTTCAGAATATCTACTATCACCACTCCTATTCAACGTGGTTCTGAAAACATTAGCCAGAGCAATTAGACAATAGGAGGAAATAAAAGGAATAAGGATAGGAAAGGAAGAAGGTAAATTATCATTATTTGCAGATGATATCATACCCTACATAGAAGACCCCAATAACTACACTAAAAGACTTGTATATTTAATAATCAAATTTAGTAGCATAGTTGGATACAAATTCAACATTCAAAGATCAATAGTAATGCTGTACACAAACAACAAATGCACTGAGAGAGAAATTAGGGAAACCACAACCTTCACAACAGCATTCAAAACCATGAAACACTCAGGATTCAGTCTAACAAAGGAAGTAAAAGATCTATACACTGAAAAGTACAATACTCTGAAAAAGGAGATCAAAGAGGATATTAGAACTTGAAAACATATACCTTGCAAATGGGCAGGAGCAACCGACATAGAGAAAATGGCCATACTCCCAAATTTTTACACATATTTAATGCAGTCCCAATCAAAGTAACATTAACATACCTCACACAACTAGAGAAAACATTTCTAAAATTCATTTGGAACCAGAAGAGACCTAGAATAGCAAAATAATTCTTAGCAACAAAGGCAAGATAAGGAGATTAAATTCTTCACTGAAATTATACTATAAAGCTACTGTGATAAAAACAGCATGTTACTGGCAAAAAAAAAAAAAAAAAAAAAAAAAAAAAAAAAAAAAAAAAAAAAAAAAAAAAAAAAAAAAAAAAAAAAAAAAAAAAAAAAAAAAAAAAAACAGACCTGAAGATCACTGGAATAGATTAGAAGATATAGAAGCAAATCTAAATATGCTCAATTATCTTTCTTTGACAAAGAAGCCAATTACATTCACTGGAAAAAAGACAGCCTCTTTAAGAAATGGCTCTTCAAACAACTGGCTTTCTATAGGTCAAAGACTGAAACTAAATGCGTGTCTATTGCTGTGCACTAAACTAAAACCAAAATGGATCAAAGATCTAAATATTAAAACAGAAACACTAAATCTTCTGGAAGAGAAAATAAGTAGAACTCTTTAAGACGTAGGTGTAGGCAAAGAATTCATGAACAAAACCCCAATTACATGGAAAATAACACAAAGAATCAATAACTGGGATCTCGTTCTATTAAAACTTTTTGCATAGCAAAAGAAATCACTAACAAAGTGAAAAGACAACCTACAGAGTGGAAAAAATTTTAGCTAGTTGTCCTTCAGACAAACAACTTATATAGAAAACATATGAAGAACTCAAAAAAGTCATACTCAAATTTAAAGACCTAATCCAAAAATGGGCATCTGAGGTGAATATACACTTCTCAGATGAAGCAATACCAATGGCAAATAAATATATGAAGAAATGTTCAACAGCACTGGTTATTCAAGAGATGCAATTTGAAATAATGCTGAGATTCCATCTCACCCGAGAAAGAATGGCCATCACCAAGAAAGCAACCAATAACAAATGCTGGAGGAGATGGGGAAAAAGTAACCCTTCTCCTTTGTGGGTAGGAGTATAGACTGGTATGAATACTGTGGAGATCAGTGTGAACAATCCTCAAAAACCTGGTATTAAAGGTCGACCTTGATCTTGCTATTCTCCTTCTGCATATCTTTCCAGAATAATTAAAAACACCATACCACAGACATATATATACACCCATATAGCAACATAGTTTGTAATAGCCAAATCTTGGAAATAATACAAATGCCCTTCAACCAAGGAAAAGATAAAAAATATGTTTTTCTTTATACGGTGGAGTAGTATTCCTCCATAAGGAAGGATAAACATGAGACATTGCCAGGTAAATCGAAGCACTTTGAGAACATATTTTAAGTGAAATAAATTGGACTCATGTGTTTAAATGTTACATTGTCTCCCTGGTATGAGAAACTGAAAGAGTAAATAAGGAGCAAAATGTGCAATGGATATTGTGAAACAGGAAGAAACTATTCAAAAGGAAAGAGGAACTAAGGTGGAGGAAAAGGGAAAGGAAGGGAAAAGGAAAAAAATGATAAAAATATAAAATGGAAACAAAACTTTGCAATAGGGAGTGGAAGAGGGGTTGAAGGGAGGAGAGACAACTGAGAAAAAAGAGAAATCAAAATATGCATAGACACAGATCCCCTCTGATGGATATGACCATTATGTAGATTAATTTTTTAAAATGAAAAAAATTAATTGCATGCAGTGAAATATAACTGACTACTGACCTCTTTGAGATCTCTTTGTAACTTCATTTTAGCATTAGTACATCTCCAGGAACTTCTTAATGGTTTCATTATCAGTAAAAACAAAATATTTAAGGTACAGGAAAAGAAGTTACTCTTGAGCAAATATGCCTCTAAAATGTATTTACAAATTTTTCCTTCTATCTGCATAGTAATTTACACTGCAGTTAAAAGAAATAAACCTATTAGGTAATGTGAGTTATATATAAAGAAAGCTTATCATTCTTTATGAAATATTTCAAAAGCAATTTTCCAGTTCCTAATGAATACCAAAATTAAAGGAAAAAGAAAAGGAAGAAAAAATAATTCAAGATAATCTCTTGGAAATTTTTATTAGATTTACACTATTGGGATGAATTGTTCTGTCATAGGACAGAATAACAGTGACTAGAAAGAATGCAATGATAAAAAGTCTGTATAGGTTCTTTTGAGTTTCGGTAACAAAATAACTCTAGTCTTTAAACTTTTAGGCGTGTCTCTTCTGCTCAAACTGTTTTCTTAGTTTTTGGTTTTCTAGGGGAGTTTTTTGTTTGTTTGTTTGTTTGTTTTATACTTTATATCTTTAAGCTCTTCTTATCACGCACAGAAGAAATAAACCAGACTCGTAGAGGATGAATAGACCCATATAAAATTTATTATAGTCAACTCTCGACACTGTAAAACTGGAAAGAAAGTGCAGTCATATATATATATATGAAAATCAGAGTGAATCAATTCCAGTACAATGTATTTTGAACACCTAATCCTTGAAAGTTACTATCAGAAAGGGGGAAAAAATTCATTGAAAGAGTATTATCTATTGCCTACTTTGTGACAAAAAAAAGTTGAAAAGTGTTACATTTTTCTACTACTAAAGATAACAAGGCATTTTAAGAAAATGGGATTTCTGATTAATAAAAGAAAAAGCACATAAATAGCAAACCACGAAAAGAGAAAATCATTGAGAGTGTACACATTTCTCCATGGCAATACAATCCCATAAAAAGATAAAGTTCAGTTAAGCACTCCATAGTTTGGATCCAAAACTTGAGTCATCATTAAATAGAACCCTCTTACCCCAAAAGATTTCTGCCGCTACATATTTCTAGAGTAACCTTTACTGTAGTTTCACATTTTAGGATTTTACTTCCAGTCTTTTTGGAGAGGTGATGAATTAACATAAGGTAGTTGTTATATATAAAAGACAACAATTTGAATTACATCTTGAACTCCGTTGGAAACGTGCCCCGTCTCTAGAGGACA
Source organism: Dinomys branickii (assembly GCA_004027595.1). Taxonomy (NCBI): domain Eukaryota; kingdom Metazoa; phylum Chordata; class Mammalia; order Rodentia; family Dinomyidae; genus Dinomys; species Dinomys branickii. The sequence goes on from PVLD010033566.1 coordinate 10,246, forward strand.
CTTGTAATGTGTTCCAAAGGATTAAGCTCTTTAAGTATCAAAAGTAGATACAAATTCAACACTCCAAATTCATCTTTTCCATTGCATAAGAGAATCACTTCGTGTGAGTGACAATTTCTGCGATGCAATGCAGAGCTTCACTTTGGCAATGTTTTTAACTTAAATGTAGCACTGATGGAGTAGTTACGGGAACTCTTACTACATTATCATCTGGAATTATCTGGTAAAGTTTGAGAAAGCTGTTAATAATTAGGACTTCTAGCTATTTTATAAATTATGCAAGAGATTAGTAAATATTTACATTTATATAATTAGAACTAAATTAGCTCTAAAATTTAGATATTCAGTATCTAAGAAATGAGAAGAAAAATGTAAATCCCCAGCCTCAGTTTCCTGGTTTCTAATCTAGGAAGTCCTGGATAAACAATTCTGTATTTATTAGGTATCTCTATAGAACAAACCACTTTAAACCTATGGCTGAGCATTTCTGATGCTCTCACCCAAGCTTGCCTGATCTCAGATGGGCTCCCGTGCTCCCTTGTGTCAGCAGACTCCTTAGTGGTGATTATCTGCTCTTGATGGAATCACTGGGAAAATTCAGCTTCCCTTCACTAGAGTCCTGTTACAAGTCTCCCACACAAGCTAGCTGGGATATTTTCTCATGGCAGTAGTGGCGGCCTACAAAAGGAAGATGAAGTGCAGAAACGCACTCAGCTTCTACTTGTCTGATGTAATCCCATTGCTCAAAGCAAGTCATTCAGCCAGGTTAGGATCAGGATGGGCAGATCACTACCAAAGAGCATGAAATGAAGATGCATGGAAAATTAGATGCATTAATACAATCACTTTATCGTAATGTTTAAAATTGCTTTTCAGCATGTAGTTGGTTGACTATAATGTTTGTCTTAAGACCTCTGGCCCCAAACACTGGAAAATACCCTGAGGATAAAGGGGGAACATAGGAAGAAGAAAATCAGCTACTTCCTCTTTGACACTAAGGCTCTGTGGAGTTGAATATGAATAGTCTATACCTGAAAAAACTACACATAGATTGTCACTCAAAGTTAGTGCTGTGTGACTGACTGATCTAATCTTCATTTATTTCCATCTTAGTATTTTATCAAAGATTTTCAAAACAATATAATGAGCAGGCAAGGAAAATTTGAAGGATAACCATGTTCAATCCTAAGTGCATGATTACGTGCAGTAACTTCACTTCTCATTCCAATAAAAACAGAAGAAAAATAAATAGAAAGAAAGGGAGAGTGATGTAGTATTTTTTAAAAGACAGAATATTGAAGTCAAGCAATAATTTGGATCAAGTAAATGACACTATAATGCCATTCCAGAAATTGTCTTAGAAACCACAACTAGATAAAAGAATTCTTCCCTTATGGGCCTCTTCTCTTAGGAGAATAAACAAATATTAAATTTCTGCCTTAAATTATGCCATAGACAATCTTAAAATCCAGGGTTATAAGTCATAATCTTGGCCACTGGTTAAATCATCCAGTAATAAAAATGCACTTCTTCCCTGTTTTGAAGGATAACCCTGAGAACGAAGGTACGGTAAAGGGCACAGCTATGCAAGCACATATAAATCACAGTTTTGTTTTGCAGGAAGTTATGATATCCTTGCTTCCTGTTCCTCTCTCTCCTTTTCCTCTTAGGAGAACTTATATTGCTATATTTATACCCTTACATGTAAACTACTTAAACAATATACAAGGAAGCAATCCTAATTTTCTAATGATTTCTCAGTAGGGGTAAGAGCTGTGATCAATTTTACTAATAAATAAAAAGTTAAATAAATTTCCAGAGGACACATCAATCAACCACCCTGCTCAGATAAGATATCCGATAGTTTAGCCACCAATAGAGAAGTCATGTTACATTACACCTTTGCACATTCAAAATTTCCTAAAGTTTCAGCTGGGTATCTAATAAATAATAGTTATTCTTAGAGTTCTGGATACTAGGGAATCCAATGTCAAGGTGCTCACAGATTTAGTGTCTGATGAAAGCCCAAGTTCAGGCTCATGGATGCCACCTTGCTCTGCCCGACGTGGAGGAAGAGGTAAAACATCCCTTTCAGGCCCCTCATAATGACATCAATCCCATTCATAAGGGCCCTTCCCTAATGACATAATCACCCTAAAAACCCCCTTTCAGATATCAGCAACTGGGAGGTGAAGATTGCAACATGACTGAGACCACAAATCATTTAAATTCCTCCACTTTGTAATTAAAGTACCATACCATTGTTTGCGCATTAAATTATTAATATTTTATACCCAATCTGCATGCAAATTACCATGTGATGAAGAAGCTGCGGGCTCATCCTGTCATTTCCATAACAAGCATGTATTCTGATGCCCTGTGTGCTGGTTTGGAAACTAGGTCCATAAATAAGTCTTCTCTACTCTCTGTATTATTTCAACAATCAAAGTTTCATTTTTTTTCTAATTTAAGACAAAATCCTAACATAATTTTATGTTTTGCATATTAAACTTGGAATTCCTGACTTTTTAATTAACTGGAGCTTCAAAACTCAATATAGGTATATATTTCTTGCTTCCAATGCCAGAACCTAATTGTTTTTTTTTTATTTAAAAAAAATAAAAGTACAAAAACATACGAACAAACAGACACCAATTAGCATAAAAAATAGTGCAGTCACAACTAATCTACAGACAAGCTGACATGGTCTCAACAGTGGATATTGCTTTATCCATTGATATCTTTGAAGTGTAAATATATGAACCCATATACAGACATGCAAATTTAGTCAGACAATTAATCTTCTCAACAACAGAAAAAAATACAAAAACCAAAAATCCAAAGACAAAAAACAAAACAGGCAAACAACAACAACATCAAAAAAAAACAATCCACCAATAGTTGCTGCTTTGCATATTGATATCTTCAAAGTGTGTGTTCAGGATAACACATACAGATATACAAGATTGATCAAATAACCCGTCATCGATTATTCCTTAGCATTAAGTGATATAATACAATAGTAGAACCATGTTAGCCCTCCTGCATATATGTATATTCATATATACATACATACATTTTTGTCTCTTTCTTTTCTCCTTTCCCTCGTCCCATATGTTCTTTGTTTTAGAACAGATTTCCTTCATGACTCTTAGTTTATATTCCCACGCTCGGGTTCTTACACCAGAGATACAATACGTTGCCTGCACATGTATCGCTGATTTATTTCACTTATGAGTATGGACTCCAGTTTTGACCACTTGCCTACAAAGTCCCCAAAACTGTCTTTCTTTATAGCTGAATAATATTCCATTA
>PVLD010033567.1:0-13534 GCA_004027595.1 Dinomys branickii
AAGAAAAGAAAAAAGAAAAAGTGAGTCTGCAGCCAAATAAATTCGTCCACTTGGTAGGTTCTATATGTTCTATTTGGGTTTCAGGACCCCAGTGTTCAGTGCTGGCTTTGGGCCACTCGAGTAGGAACAATGATTCACTGGTTATAGCACAGCTTGAAAAACACCAAAAGGAGAAACATACTGACTTCACATACAGACAGGGAGGAGCTGGGGCTGCGTCAAGATCAGACTCCTAAAAGCTATGAAGGCAGAGGCAAAAGAAGCCCTCCTTGAGCAGAGGATTTCATGTCCTAACCAGGGAGAAACACTGAAGGAGTACTCACCTCCCTCTAGATTTTCCTCTAAGGCCCTTGCCTGACTCAAGTCTCTGAGACACTCCTCCCTTCTTCAGAGGCACCTTTCAGAACAGGGAAATCCCACCCCTCACTGGCCACATCCCAAAACCCAAGCTGTGTGCTGAGGATGGATCTATTCTTACTCTACTTCTCATTAACGACATTTCATCAACCTTCAGACGAAAAGCAATTTAAACCTACTTTTCCCCTTAAACCATTTAGCTGTATGAAGTAGCTGAACTTTCTGAAAATGCACCCTAGATTGATTCCAGCAGACAAATTTTCCTGAACTCAAGGTTCCTGAGAGGACTCAAAATACTTTACCGTTCTCCAGAGGACACTGGGCAGGCTGTGTCTGATCCCAGCCCACTCCAGCTTTACACTTTTCCTCCTTGTCAAGAGGTGCTATGCCTGGTGCTGAATTCCTAAGGCAGTTTAGAATCAATGGTGAAAATGATAAACAGGATATGAGTTGCTACCAGTGAAATGAAAGTGAGCACAATGTCTCGTCTTCAAAGGTGGGATCAACAGATGGGATACAGAGCTTCTGCTGTCATGGCAGTCACCGATGACAAAGTCGGGGTACTGGGTCCTTTTATTCTCCAAAACAAGAAAAGTCACTCTAGATACCATCTAAAAGGCAATGCCACTCTCCAAACGTACAAGGAAAGTGCTTCAGCGCTTCTGCCTTGTGCTACTTGTCTGCAAGTGAACAAAGCCAGGAAAGCTGCTCTCTACATTCAGTAAGTGTGCTGTGAAGTCCTTTGGATCCCTGTTTTCTGGGGGCTCTGCAGGCTCAGGAGGCTAGAGGCTGGATCAGCAGGACTCTGTTCCTGGGAGGCACCAGGAGGAATCTGCATCTAAGTCAGGCTTGGGATCCACTTCTATCTCTTCCTTTGCTGTCTCAGTTCCTTTGGAATGCATCCCCACCTGCTGCCATCCTTCTAATTTCTAATTCAGCTTGTGTAGTTGGGTAAAATATCCTGGATATTTTCTGGCTGTAATTTCTGTTGTTCAGCCAGATACTTTAACACCAGACCCAGCAATCTCTCAGCTTTCACCTGCAGAGCGCTATGCCCAAACAAGAGGAGTCAAGGGTGCTCCATTCCCAGCATATGACACTGCAGAAGTCAGCCCAAGTAGCCAGGCTCCTTCAGGGGCTTTAGGCTCCACAGGCACTTTGGAGCCTACTTTGAGTCCTTGCAGCTCTTCATAGAGCAGGGTATCTTTCTCAGATTCAGAAAATGCTCCACTTAGGGGAGATGAGGTGTCTGTCATGGCGATGATTGTGCATTTTCCAGCACCTTTCAAAGCCAGCCAGGACAGGAGCTGCTGGCCCCACAACTATGCCCCATGGCCTCTGTGGAACTAATGAAATCTTGCATTCCTCAGTTTTCTTCCATTGTTCCTCAAAAGCCTTCACTTGGATCAGGAGTTTCAGATTCCTGCTGACTGTCCTCCTCCTCACTACCACCACCACCTCCTGGGCTAGAGCTCTAAACCACAGTTCCAATGGAGAGGCGACTGCTATTAGAGTGGAAAGACTTAGAATTCAATACTTTCTCAATGATGAGAATGGTGTGCCAGCCACAGCAAGACACGTCTGGGGCATGATGCAGAGGTACAAAAACAGGCCGAGGCCATGAGATACAGATATCAGAGCCATGTGGTTTCTCAGTGGAAGCCATTGCAAGGTGACCATTATCAACACTGTCTGAGGCAAAATTACGATTATCATCAGTGGCAGCAATGGTGAACTCATCACGGTAGGACACCCTGGTCACTTGCTTCCTACCAAGGGATCCTCCCAACAGGCTGATTCCCATGTGCCTCTTGTAATTCCCAATGGCCAGCTGCCCACATTTATTGCAGCCAAATATCAACAGATGGCCTAGATCATCGATAGCAGCTATGTGAGTCTTGCCTAGGACAATGGTAGAGATTTTATAAAAGGACAACTGCTTGGCCAAGGAGTTGTGTAGGGAACTTTAGGATATGCTTCATGGATGATAATTTCCAATGTGCATTAGTTCATACCCGGTTTATTGAACTCATGGAGTCCATAGGTCAGCACCTTGCCTGACTGCATTAGCATTAGAGTCACACTCAACTGCAACAATAATCAAAGACTTGGAAACATCTACCCTTTGGGGTGTATAGTAATCCTCTTCTGAATCCAAACCCAGTCACCCATATTCAGTACAGCCCCCAGAATAGATGTCCTTGTTTTGTGTCAGGACCACCACATGATTATTACCTCAGGAGACCCGCTCCACTGGATTGCTGAGGAAGAACTTCAGCTGCACAGACTCTAGCACTTCAGGACCAGAATCTTATGTACCCCTCTGCAACCATAATAGATTGACCCAAAGGCATATAGCTGACCCTCATTTGTCACACAGACTGTGAAATCATCCCCACAGGACACCTGATGGAGAGCTTTACCTTGCTAATTTTCCATGTGCTTTGGCTGTTGATAGGAAGCTTTGTCTCCATGGCCCTGCTGACAGTGGAGTTTAGTGCACCCCTACATGTTCACTGAAGTGTACAGTTCCTTCTCCACTATGACCACAGCAAATTGGGTATTCCCTGTGCACATCTGCTAAGCACTACAGCTACTCTTGATGACACATAGTTTCTAGGTGGTGGATTTCCCACCACCTCAAACATAGCCTTCACTGATTCATGATGTCTCCATAGCAATGGGTGCTTTAGTCGTGGTGTTTGACCTTGGTCTGTTTGCAGGTACATTAAGCAGAGTGACGTTTTCTTCCATTTCTTCCCTGCTTTTCCAGAGAAGGGGGAGATGCAAAGATTCATCTGCAGTGGGTCTCTGCTCAGGATCATGGTTGAGGCACTCATTTGAATCAACTCCAAAGAGTACTGGCTAGAATCAACTTCCATGGTCTGGATTCCTTGTACAATCTTGACACAAAGGTTAAGTGGATTGGTAGCATCAAATGTTCTCACTTTAGTATAAATCGTTCAAAAATGACACAGCCTTACTGCCCAGATATCAGACTTGAAATTGTATTTTGCTTTTTGGCAGAGCTCTGGAGACATGCAATATGGGGTTTCCACAAGTGTCTCAGGCACAGAATACTCAGAATTAAGTTTTTTGCTAGAACATAATCATTAAATTTTATCAGTTTTGCCTTGGTCAGAAAAATATTTAATGTCTTTATATCTCTATGTAGGATGCCAGCTTTATGGATGTAGTCCACTGCTGAAATAATCTGAAAAAGGTACCACAGCATCATCTCTTCCTAAAACAATTTGTTCTTTTGAAAAAGGATTTTGTCATATAGACTCCTCCATTACAGAATAGTAGCTCAATCAGCACAGTGGTATTGTCCATGAAGTGATTATAGTAGGCAATAACATTGTCATGCTGCAGCAGCATCAGAACAACAATCTCACCCAAGATGTCATGACATTCTTTTTCAGATAGTTGGGCCAAATCAACTTCCTTCCACACAAGCAGTGAGTCATGTTCACTTTCTTATACTACTTTAATCTACAGTTTGCACAAAATCTTCCCTTGATTTTCAGACTAGATAACTCACCTGGCAGCTGACATTGCAGCAGCCATGGCTCTCCAGGGACAGCCTGTGTATCCTCAGCTGTGCTGGCTATGCAGCACTTCACTTGCTTCAGATGTTAGCCAGAGTTCCTCCAGTCCCACAACCTGGAGAGCTTCCATGGTGACTTCTGCACCAGGACCCAGAAGCCTTTATCTCTTTGTCTGCACATTAATTACAACAATTACATGACAGAAGAGACAAATGAGAGATATTTATCCCCTAAGAGAATTTCAAAATAAAAGAGAATTATTTAGCAGAGAGGCATAAAGAAATAATTTAGACAGATATTGAAAAATCCTTTTATTCCTATCATTTATGCAAGAAAAGTGTAGACGAGGGTGTATCTTAGTTTTGGAGATGGATATACTAGCCACCAAGCTCACTGCTGAGACAAAATATCCAACGCCAAAAATTAAAGGCAGAGAGTTTTATTTATCTCACAGTTTTTAAAGGTTTCAGTCCATAATCAGCTGACTCCGAGGTAGAGTGGCATGGAAAAAGGGGCAACAATTCATGGCAGTGAAAGACAGCAAAAGCAGCAAGAGCAAAATATGAAGGGGACAAACCTATTTTCCTCCTTTATATTGTGAGCAAGTTATCCACGCTTAGGTGGGTGAAGCACTCAGGGTGGAAGCCTTCTTAACTGCACAGCTGTTACTTTCCACACTTGCCCAAAACAAGCACCATGCAGATGATACCAAGGTCTGCTGCCAACTGGAGCAGTAGCCAGGCTTTCCTCCGTCTTGGCTGCAGAGGTCAAGGGTCTGGATTGTTGGACACTCTGAGTCTAATTCTGAGGGACATATTTTCAATGCTGTGGTCATTGCAGAACACGGCACTCTGCAACTTTCTCGTCAAAGCAAAGTGTTCCACTTTTGTAGGTTTGAGGTTGCAAAGGATAGAGACTGTTGCTTCATGTGATGCCCTCAGGCCATCTTTTATATTCTCTGGTTCCTTCTCAGCAATGGAGATCTCTGCTTTACCTTTGTAGTCCAAAGCTTTACTGGAGCTTCCCTTCTGATCAAACTCACAACATTTTAAATCATCCCGCTTGGCCCTTTGCTATTGATTTTCAACATAGATCTGGCTAAAAGCCCCCAACAGTAGCCATGCCTCAACATTCAACTGCCTTGAAATTACTTCTGCCAGATTAATTAGTTCACCACCCTTAATCTCAGTCTCAGGCAAAGTCTCTGGACATGTACAAAATGCAGACAAACTTTTTCCAAGCCATAGCACACATGATCTGGAGTCCATCACCCAGCAAAAACCTCCTGAGCCTGGTCTTTAACAGCAAGATTTCTATCAGTCTTCTGGTCTTCCGAGGTCTGCCTAGAATCTCACATACAGAACAGCATAAGGCATTCCAACTCTACTCTTTCAGGTGGTGACTTCTCCAAACCCTTTGAAACACTTCCCACAGTCACTCCCAAAGGCTCTTGAACCATGTGGTCAGTTATAGTCACAGCAATGACACCACTTCTCTGGTACCAAACTCTGTCTTAGTTACTTTTCTTTCATTACTGTGAGAAAATACTTGACATGCCAAATTAAGGAAGGGGAGATTTATTTAGCTCACAATTTATAGAAGTTTCAGTACACCACCAGTTGGCTCCAAAGCAGGGAGGCATGGTAGAGAGGCTAGAGTTCATGGCAGTGGAAAACAGCAAAAGCAACAAGAGCAAAAGGGAGAGAACAAGTCTCTTTTCCTCCCTTATATTGTATATAGCGTGTGTGTAGCACTCACACCCTATATCTCCCTGCCCTCCTCTTGCACAGGCTCAGCATGTTTACAGAGTGAGGGCCCTGACCTTCTGCTGAGTTACTTAAACTTTTAATCTTCTCAAGTTGACACAATGTATCAACCATTACAAAGGCTAAGGAGCCTACATCAGAAGGCTGAAGTCTGTGACAGAAAGATGAAGAATGTGAGGTAGAAGTCACAGCCTGTCTTAGAAACCAGGAGACAGCTTAAGAGCTGAAGGGAAAGACTGGGACTCCTCCAAAGTAAAGAAGCAATTCTATCTTTCCTTGTTTCCCCTTTATAGCACCCACACAGAGAGCTGCTCTAGGATGCGTCCTCTACACATTAAGGTGCAGATGAACCACCCTAAATTGTATCATTTATGCCCTTGGGTGGAGAATTGCTGAGCTGACTTAGTTAAGCTTCTAAACTTTTCAAGTTGTTGCAATCAATCAACCAACCATCACAGTATTTTTGTTCCAATTTCATATTATCAAGTAACTTTATAAAAGGGCTTTGTCCTCCAAAGTAAATATTTCTCTTGGCATTGAGCATGCTGAACAATATATACAACTAATGAAGTCCATTTGATAGTAATATTTAAAAGTAAAATCCAATTAATTTCTTTTTGTTTTACTCCCAGATTTATCATGACTTAAATTTGTGAACCAGAACTGCAAATCCAAAAACCTTAGAGTTTAGAAATTAGTAAGTAATTCAGGCTAGGAATCCACATTACTGTACAATCCTAGAGTATGGTCATTCCCACCAGATCTTTGCAATTTTTTTTCAAAGTAGGAGGCTGGATAGCTCTCCCAGTCAAAGGTCCTTTATCTGATTGTTTTCTTGACAAGGTCGAACTTCAGCAGCTATCATATATTAATTATTTAAAATTATATCTGTCATTGTTTAAGAATAGGATCTTTAGCCCTGAAAACAAACTAAAACTTTATACCTCTCACTCAGTAGGCTCACAGTGAATCCTTGAAGGAAACTATCTAGGAGGGCCCTCTTGGTAAATATTCAATTCACAAAACTAGTCAAGCTACAGATACATGATACCTGATACATGATACATGTATCCATACAGGAAAATGTACAGCTTTCTGTCACAGACTCTTCAGCCTTCTGATGTAGACTCTTTAGCCTTTGTAATGGTTGATACATTGTGTCAACTTGAGAAGATGAAAAGATAGTTGGAATTTATCTTTAGCAAACCCACCTAGAACTTTCCCTAATATTGTTAGAGAATTACTAGTCTCAGAATGTGCTCTGAGAATAATATAGTTGGCATTGAAATATGATTGGTAAGTTCTAAATATATAAATCATTCTTAAAATCTGATGAAAAATATTGACACAATACAAACTCCATTATAGAAAACAAAATATCTACAATTTGTAACATGTCATAGAAGTATACAAAGGACACATATACCCTTCTACCACAACACACACAAAAATCACTTAACAATATATTGAAATTGTGCTTTCCTCTGAATGTACTTGGAGAAAAGTCTAACTACAATCTTGTTTTTTTTGTCTCATAATAAGATCTGTTTCATTTTGTTTTATTTTATGTCTTTTCCTTATTTATCAGTCAGGTATAGGAAGTGGAACTAACCCCAAGTATTTCAATCAAACACATTGTAAGGAAAGAGATATTGAACAGATTGCAGATTAAAGAACAAAGAAGAAAGAGTGGTAATCAGAGAGAAGAGACAGTGTGAAGCTTTTAGCACTTCTTCAGCTGAAGAGCAAGTACCTTGGAAACGGGCCTGCCCGCTGACAGAGCTACTCATGAGCGCTTTCAGTAATTGCCCAAGATCTGGCAAGTTTCATTGTCCTCACTTACATCCAGTTTGTGTTGCTTTTGTGCTGAGCTCAAACGGAAGCCATCAAGTAAGCCTGAGAGATGCAGTTTGCTTGGGACACTCTTCCAATGAAAGAGTGCAGAGATGAGTCAAACATGACAGAGAAAGTGTGAGCACACAGACTTGCTAGCATATCCTTTCTGTTTGTCCTACTTGGCTAGGATTAGGAGAACCACAAGTTATGCTTAGTATCTTATACTGACATATTCACATTAAGTGGTCACAAGTAACTTTGTATTCAAAGTGTGATAGTGGAAAGGAAGAGTTGCATGTTGCAAGTGAGGTCTTTCAGAATGTTTCCCACATACTGTTGCTTGGCTTTTGTTACTTTGAGTTGTCCTTGAAGCCCCTTGCTCTTATTACAACTGTATTCCTTCTAAGTCAACTGTGTTTATAGTGTTATTTTAAAGAGTTATTGAGTGGAGAAAACTTTTAGATAAAATCGGATGAGTGGCATTATAAAAAGTTAATTCTAAGGGTCCTTCCCAATAATTTCTGAGTCCTTCTGATTCTATTCAGGTTTGTACTCTCTGAATTAATCTTTGTACTGCAGTGAAGCCTTGAGTCTTACTCCAAGAACCCTTATTGGTCAGTTAGATGATTCTGATTATTTATCAGTTTTTTTTTTAAAACAGCTGATTCTTGTCTCATGTCTTTTGGCTGACAATTATGTTTCCTTTTTATTATCCTCCCACACAAAATTTACTGGAAATGAATATAAGTCTTACCCACTCAAGCAGAAATATGGGTTGGTTTTTGTTGCCCTAATTCTCATGAGAAATGTGATATCAAGCAATACTTTGGGTCATGATTTAGTTTACAGTATGATCAGAATACCACACAGGTAACACTGGCATTCTTCAGCCTGATTCAACAACCAGTGGTGAGATGATTATGAAAGAAGTAATTTTTCCTTTACATATCAGATACTATACCCTTTAAATATTAGAATTAAAATATTTCATTTTGACTATTATATTCAGCTTCAATGATTAATTAAGCAACAATTGAAAGTTCCTGAAAGTTTTTCTTGCAGTAAGTATCCTATGTAACTAACACTATGAAAAAAGAAGAGAAGGTGACTGTGCATGATAAAGTGAATTTTACTTTCCTAGAAAATTTACTGATTCATTCTACTAAAGCATTACTACCTGACAGATTTTTAAATAAACAGATAATTTAAAGTAACCCTGCAGAGATATGGAGGACATGGAACTTGTTGCATGCCCTTTTCCTGGACTTAAACGTATTCTTGCCTCTCCTCACCCGCACTGCCCGCTTCTCTTCTGCTCTCCTCCTCCCCTCCTCATTCTTCCTCATGTGCCACCCTCCTAGGAACTGAAACAAGCCCTTTCACACTCACCTATATTCCAGTCCTTTTTACTTATTTATGTTTGTGACCCAAAACTAGCTAAGTCATTACATTACCAAGGCATGTCTTAGACTTGTGAATCCTCATGTTTTTGACTGTCAGAGTGCTGGAATTGCAGATGTGCACCACCACATCTGTCTTTAAAATTTTTTTAACTGTACATTATCCCATAGCAACTGAACCAAATCTATATATTGCCTGAGTTAAACAGCAATATTTCATTTCAGCAACTGTGATCTTCAAAATGTCTTAAGTTTGACTGAAGTCCTCATTGGAAGTGAAGGTGTAAATATGCACCTAAAGTTCAGAAATGATGAAAAGGCACTAGAAGTTGGATCCATCAGCCTGTTTGTGCTATTTGGTATGAAAATATCTTTAAAAGAGAAAAGTGGCACTGTCAGGTAAAATGGTTACCAAGAAAGGGAAGAGATACAAAGAGGTGAGTGATGAGAGATTCTAAAGAAAGCAATTGGATTCATGCTTTCCATAATCCAGATGATTCAGTTTGTTTGTTTATTTATTTATTTGTTCATTTGTCTCTTTTGGTTTTTTCAGGCAGGGTTTCACTCTGTAGTCCAAGCTAGCCTTGAACTCACTGTCTTTCCCAGGCTGGCCTTCAACCTGCAGTATCTTCCTGCCTCAGCCTCCTGAGTCATGTGATTATAAGGCATGTGTCACCATGCCCAGCTGATTGTGTTTTTAAATGACTTGACATGAAAGAAAAACATTTAGCATGGTATCTTCAACCTTATTTCCCATTTTCCTGTTACCTGGAACTATTATAGAAGGCTGCATTAAAGATTTAAACACTATCATTTTCAGAAAATATTTCTTAAAAGATCTTTGTTGGTAATTATTATATGCATTCCAATGCCAACCTGAAACCACATCCAGATACAGATAGTTGAAACATCATAATAAACCAACAAGGAATTCAGTACAAAAAATATGATTTTAAGCTTAATTTTGTGTTTTTCAGCCACTCATTTCCATTAAGAAATTTTAAAGCATCTATGGCCTATGCCTCCCTAGAATCTATTCATTGCTCCCCAAATTTTGCTTCTTTTTTTAGTCTTGGAAGACTTATTATGAGATCCAGCCTCTCCTTTGAAGATGGAGAGTGGCACAGTAGCAATAATAACCATACTAAGACTGCTACCTTTTTCCTATTTTATGACTTTCATAATTCTCAAACTCCATAGACTTCCTTTTTCTGGTTCATGCCCTGACAGATGGATGAAAAAATAAGCACCCGTGAAGAACCTCCAGGTCTACTTCAGGAATTAACAGAAAAATTTCAATATTTAAAGGAAGTAAGATATAGAAGGGAAGGAGTTTTGTGGATAATATAGAGGCAAAGAAAAAAGAATGAAATAAGTTAATTCATCCATTATTTTCAGTTATGTTGTAGATTTGGGGTTTCCCCAAAGGTCTGATATCTTTGGAAAATGCCTGACTCATGGGGGCACTATCTTAGATCAGATCATCCACTGAGGATTTCCTACGTGGCTTGCTGTTAGAAGGTGTGGCCTAGTTTGAGGCAGATCACTGGGGGTAGGATCTGGAAGGCTACAGCTCCCTCCACACTTCCTACCATTTCTTTCTGCTTCCTGGGCATTAAGCTGTGAATAACTTTCCTCTGCCAGACCTCTGTACCATGCTCTTCATGCCTTGGACCCAGTAAACTACATACTGAATTCTATAAAAGCCAAGAGCTAAGATAAACCTCTCCCTTAAACTGGGGCTATTGAGCATTGTGTTTCAGTCATAGGAAAGAGACTAAGATATTTGGTGCTTTACATTTTTCATTTTGTGTGATTCGGGGCATGGAACCCGGGCCTAGCACACATTCAACGGCTGCTCTTCTACTGATCTGTGTTCTTGCCTCACATTATTTCTTTTACTGAAGAGTATATCATGAGTGCCAGGGAAATCAAGACCTCATCTTTATCATATATTTTGTGGGTAGCACTTCAGGGATTTATGTAAAATAAGAAGAATGTTCTGGATATTTTATCATGATGCATATGAGAAGCCTGCTAGTCACATGTTCCTAGAAGTTTCTTCTTCAAAGTAAATTTCAAAATAAATGTGTCATGTGAAGGTATTGTTCTCATTTTCAAAATCATATCTTGAGCCCAATATTATGTTTGAAGTATCAGTTAGTTTATATCTCTTGGTACTTGTTAAAGAAAAACTTATTCATGACAATTGTTGAAATTAGTAAGGTAGATTTTATTTAGAGGATAAAGGGATTGAGTTCAACAGACAATACAACTCAAAGTGGAAATTTCCAGCCAAGGAGAACAATTACTCTCAAAGGATGGAAACTTACCAACAGTTCTATGATAAGGACTGTTTTGGCCACCTGGAAAACCACATTACCAATAGTGTTTACAGGAAGCCAGGGCACGAAGATAGAGAAAGTAGGAAATAAGGGTTTTGATCTGTGGAATCAACCAAGTCAGTTCTGAAAATATTTAGAAAAACGTATCTGAGGTGAACATATATACATCTTGCTTTGTTGGCCTAATTCCTTAACATATAATACAGTATAGCATCTATTTTCATTATATTAGATATTATAAAAGATCAGGAGTTGATTGTATGTATATGGAAGAACATGACTGAGTTATTTGAAACTATTACACCAATTTAAATTAGTCACAGATTTTTGTACCTGCAGGGGTGCTGGAACTCATCACTCATAGGTATTGAATGACTACTGTACATATATATGGGATTCAATACTATATGAGGTTGTAAGTATCCCCTGGGAGCTTTGGAAAACATACCCCACAGATAAGCAAAGATTACTATATATCATTCAGCTCTACTCTGGAACACACACTTTAGACCTTTACAACAGTGTCTCTCAAAATTTAATGCACTTAAAATCATTCATACGACTTGTTACCGTGCAGATTCTGGTTCAGTATATTTTGGATGAAGGCGCATCCATATTTCTAAAATGCACCCCAGTGAGGTTGGTAACGCTGCAGGTAGACATACATTTTTTGTAATGAGAGTTATTCCTTAAGAGTTAAACAGACCAGAATGGCAATAAAGTCTTATTCATTAACATATTGTCATTTTATATAAATATTGTGGTAATGGGGCCATACGTTGGAGCTATAAGTCAGCTATTTCTTTTTTTATTTTGAAATAATGTCTTGCTATGTCACTAAATTCTTCAGGCTGTGCTTGAACTTGCAATTTTTCTGCCTCACTGTGCTAGAGTGCTAGAATTAGAGTCCTTCACCATCTTTCCCAGCCTTGCCATTTTATTTTGTTGAATTTAAATTTCTTGTGTTTTAGTTTCCTACTCTATAAAATTGAAACAAAAGTGCCTCTATGATAACTTATATATATATATGAAATTCTTAAAATCTGTATTAATGTCATTAAAGTAACTAGTAGACTCTAAATTCTTTTAAAATTGTAATTAATTTTATTTTTTGCAAGTATCCTATATTTAACATAGCTTCTGTTTACATTTTTTGGATGTTAGATAGTATGAAGAGTTCATTTTTTTTTTCTGTCAGGATTTCAGATCTTCTATTTCATTGCTTTTTATCCTGTTATCTAAATCAAACATGATAGAAACACTACAAAGGCATAGAAATTCCTCACAAAATGAATGTATGTCCTTGTTGCATTGAAATCACAGAAAGTGTCAGGTTTCATCCTATCAAATGATATTAAGCTTGTCAGATTAATGGAGGGACATAATACAGGGAGAAATAAATTCTAAAGCCTAGATAGTGAATTATCAATCAAGTAACCTTGTATCCCAAGATGGAAAATTAGGAGAGTGTTCCTTATTTTCTAAAATAATACAGATTGACATCCACCGTGCTTTCCAAAAAAATTTTAAAACTTTTAAATCCCTAGACCTCCCTCCTGTGTTCATAGTGGGTCTCGACCTTTCCCTCCTGCCTGTGCTGCATCTCTGCATCAGGTTTACAGTCTCTGCACCTGAGAGAACGTCACTGTTTTTATTTCTTTTGTCAAGCCAAAATTAAATATATGTATATGTTTTTTGTCACAAGGGCGCAAAAGAAGAAATTTTCTGGTATAATGTTCCAAATTTTATTCATAATAAAATGTACTTTCATCTATTATTTTTGTGTATTTTTTAAATATTATGCTTTCTGTCATAGAAAAAATTTGCATCAAGAAAATATTTTATGAACCTATTTGACAATTATGGACATAGAATTTACAGTCTAAATTCCTAAAAATAATGACATAAAAATTATCGAGTTTTGTGGAATTTATTGTACAAAATTCTAGCAGAAATAAAAAAGACTCAGTTCTTCTCCCTAAGGCTTATAATTGTAAAAGAGAAAGCTGTACCGTAGCAAAAGCACATTATCGTGATTGTGTCTTTGATCATCCACATGGTCTTTGGGAATGGTGTTTATCTTCAGGCAAGAGATTACCACTATCTCACCTATGTAATAAGACAGATTGGATTAGGTTTAATTTGTGTGGGCTGGAAGTCCCCTGGGACTTGATTACAGGTATAGGTGCTAATGCTCCTCTGAAGGGTAAAATCCAAATCTTTATAAATACTCCCAGTTCTTCTCTTCTCTTCTCTTCTCTTCTCTTCTCTTCTCTTCT
>PVLD010033568.1:0-13534 GCA_004027595.1 Dinomys branickii
ATAAAAAAAAAAAAGCTAAAACTATGAAGTTTTCTGGAAAAAAAATGCAGAAATATATATATATATATATATATATATATATATGTCCTTGGAATAGACAAAGATTTCTTGAACAAAGTACAAAAAATACTAACCATAAAAAGGAAACACAGATAAACTGGACTTTATCAAAATTTAAACTTCTGATCTTCAAAAGATATGATCAAGGAGCACGCCCCTTCCTAATACTGCCCACGCATCCAGAGTGGCTGTCCCTCCCCACTTTCCCCCACCTTCAAGTAAATCACCTTCCTTTACTTAAAAAAAAAAAAAAAGCTAAAGAAAAGGTGAAAGCGGGGCTACTCCCTGAGGAAAGTATCGTGACAGAGAACTTATGAAGAGCAGGTATCTAAAAATAGAAAAAAAACTCATTCAACTCCAGTAAGAAGAGAAACAACCCAACTTTAAAATGGCAAAAAGCTTAAACCAAAATTTCACAAAGGAAAGGGGCAATAAGTACAAACGTTTTACATCATTCGTCAACAGAAAAATGCAGATGTAACATACTCCAAGATATCCCTCCACAATGACTAAAATTTTAAAACTTGGCACTCGCAAGTTTGGCTAAGAAGTAACTGGAACTCTTAACAGAAGAGAAAACTATTCATGGGAAGTAGAGGGGTGACTAAAAATTACAGTGAATGTTTAAACTGTTTAACTATTACTTAAAAGACACGTTGTCATGAGTCCCTCTCAAAATACTGCCTTGTTTCAAACCCACTTATCACACCTTCTCCACACTTTCTCAAGCAGTTCTCTAACTCCTCTCCACATCGTTACAAGGTGTGACAAAAAATATGGCAAATACACCACTGCCAAGGACCATCCCAAAAAAAGGCACGCTGTCCAACATCTCAGCTCCTCATCCACCTTAGTCATCAGATGTGGCACTGTGTAGGGGACATCTCACTCATCCATAGAGTCAAAATGACCATGAAAGTAAACATTTTGAATCAATTCAGGATACTGAGGCAGCAGCACTAGCGAAACTAAAGACACTCATGAAAGAGGACTTCCAAAACTGCTTCAGAAAGTGGCACAAAGGGTGGGACAAGTCTGTTCAAAGAAAGGAACAGTGTTTTGATGGGGTTAATGGCAATGTATCTTTTACTATTATGAATTTTTATATAAATACACACCATATTTTTCATTCACCCCAGTACATTCCAAATCACATCCATGCTGTTCTCAATATAGTGTCCCCAGCAACTGGCACTTGGCTAGCACTCCTGCATTCATGGAGGCCATGAAGTCATCTAGGAACTTAGTGGTGATGGCTTCAGATGATAGCCCTTCATTTATTTCTGCATTAGAAAAAGTAGCTATTTCCAAGCAGCAGGATTTCACTGTTTTTGCCAAAATGTCCCGAATGTGGGATACAATGTAAGTCTGCCAACTTTTTACGTTGCAAACAGTATTTTGAACCATTTTAATGAAACAAAAATTAGACCACTACCATGGTTGTCTCATCATTTCATAAAAGTTGAAGTTCCTCATCCTTCTCCTAAAAAAAGGAAGAACATAATCTTGAAATTTAAAAGGATAATTTTTTTTTTCTGCAAGAACTGTGTCTGGTGCCCTTCTCACTCTCGTTTCAGCATGCATAGTAACTGCTACACATATGTAGAGGTTCTAAGATCTTTTAGTAAGAGGCCCTCATGGCTCAGTCTCAGCTCCCAGACAGAGGTGAGTCACAGGATGAAGGCAGGCAGCAGGGCACCAGCTCGGAAGCAAATTTAAACCATTTGCTCCTATTAACTCAAGCCATGGACTTGCTGTGCCCTCAGGGTACTGGTGGCAAGGGATGGCAGTGAGGGGGAGCTCAACACCACAGCATGGGGACCAGGCCCGAGCCAAAATGCCACTTGGAAAGGATGCAGCTGGACTTTGGGGGCCATCAGGTAGGGTTTCGGCGGTGAGCTTGAAATCTTATTTTTATAATGCATAACCCCTGGAAGGAGCATGATGAGAGAAGAAGAGAAGACCTAGAGTAAGCACTGAGTGAATGTGAATGGTCAAAAGTCAGAAGAAATGAAATGCCAAAGATTTCATGGGGGCTTAATTCTGGGCATTTTTAGTGAGTTTTGGAAGACACTCGGAAGCACCTTCCCCTCCCGGCCTCAGGAGAGGAAAATGAATAGAATCTGTCTGAAAGGAGCAAGGAGGCAGAAGCCGAGGGAGGAGGGGGCTGCCGTGGGGAAGGGGCTGGGTGGGCAAAATGCACACAGCAGAACGCAGGTCAGAGCTGAGCCTCATGTAAGAATGGGAGAAGGTTAAGGCGAAGGAAGAACAGGACAGCAAGGACGAGGGTGGAGTGGAAGGGTCAGACGGCAGTTTTCTGGTATGGCAGGGACTGGGGGCAAGCAAGAAGCAGCAGAGAGGCAGGTGGAGGAAACTGACTCTCTGCAGGTCTGCTGGCCCTCGAGGCACCCAGTGGCACACACCAGGCCACGCTGGGGAGGGCGAGGACACAGCTGAGTGCTGTTGCTGACACTGGGTATGAGCGCCACTTGCCACCATCCTCAGACAGGGACCCTGTTCATAGGCTTTTACCAGATATTGTTTCATTTCAGGAGGGAGCCGCCTCTGTCGCACCTACAGCGCCGAGCTCCCAGCCAGCCACGGAGCTCACTTAACTAGCCAATTACTCTTGATTAGCAGCCAGCTAAGGCCGATCTGCCCAACCCATTAAGCCCTGAAAACTCTGCCTTGCCCTCTTCACATGGCCCCTAATCATGCATCTCCGCAACTGCTCAAAGCCCCTCAGTCTCAGCTCTCCGGCTCCCCTTTTCTGAGCTTCCCTTCTGTCTGCCACTTGGCCACCATTGCCCTTCCTAGAAGGCCCACTGCTCCATATTCAACTCAGTGGTCAAGGTCAGCGCAGGGCCAGGCTCCTCCTCCTGTGTGGGCACAGGAGGGTGGCCTGTCTTCCTCCTCATACTCTCCTCTGGTATTCACCTGTAGCACCACCTCCACTGCTGTGCTCCGAGGAAGGCAGGTCAGCAGACCTACCCACCCAGACACAATTCACTGCAGCTCCCCAGGGGCCTTGCTGAAGCCCTTTGCAGCAGGAGGGCACAGTGAGACCAGTTAGGGTGATGAGCTAGAGCCGGGCCAACTAAGGCAGGGTTCAGCAAGGCCTGAGAGCTGCACAGAGAGAAGGCTATGCTAGGGTCCCTAAGAGGGAGGAAGGACATATGCTGCAGGGTGGGGACACACCGGAATTTTGGAGAGAAATAGGAAGAATGCACAAGGAAGAGGCCGTGGGTTTTTAAATATTTTGAGACCTACATCTAGATTGATCCTAAAGCTGGGATCTGCAGGAGCACAGGAAGCAACCAAGCCACTTTGTCAACCCTAGGGGGCAGTTGGGAAGCAGGTGACAGACGCCCTTCAGGAAGCTGGCTACCGTCTCCAGAGTCTCAGGGGGGATGGGTGTGGGCCTTTCACTATGTCTGTCACTGCCTTAGTCCTAGACCAGTGAACAACCAAGGTAAAAGGGATAGCATGGAATTCAGACAGTATTACTTCATTCCATATGGAAGCCCAGATGTATTCAGGATGTGGCTTTGCACACACAGACACACACAGACACACACAGACACACACAGACACACACAGACACACACAGACACTGACCCTCAAATCCTAAAACACCAACTGAGATTGTAAAAAGAAAACGTCTTAATTAGCTCCTTTCTAAACTTTCTGAATCACACTATCAGAAACAGCTGGGCCTCCCGTGAATACATGGGGCAGTCTCACTTTGAGTGTGACCTGTGCATGTGCTGCAGAAGCACAGATGTGAACACTTGTCCCTTGTCCTCAGAAGGGTAGGCAGCACCCACATGACCATCTAACCCCTGCTCTGCTCCTCATTCTGTCTTCACCCACTCCTCACGCCCCTTCTCCCTCTGGCCACTGAGGTTATGAGACTCCTCTGAGCTGGGCACAGGGGTACACGCCTATAATGCCAGCACTCTGGGAGGCTGAGGCAGGAGAAGCACAAGCCTGAGACCAACCTGGGCAACTTAGTGGTTCAGCAAAACCCTGTCTCCAAATAAAACATTTTAAAAGGGCTAGGAATGTAGTTCAGTGCACAGACCCTGGGTTCAAGACACAGAACTGAGAGGGAGAGAATCCTCCAACCTCTAACAAAACCCTGGCTAGTGCATCACAAAGCTAGGGAGAGAAGCCCCACCTCACACCATCTGGGTTATGGCTGTATTCAGTACATGCAGCTTGCAGGAAATCATCTCACAGAGGTGTTTCCTAAAATAGCAGAAGCCCAGAGTGGAGCTTGAGGGAGAAGTTAAGGTCTCCTGGTAAGTTCAGGTCCTATCTGCATACAGGGACTTGTGACATCCTAGAGAGGTGGGACTAGAATCATAATTAAAATGGTATCAGGGCATGGTGGTCCACAACTGTAATCCTAGCATTCGGGAGGCTGAGGCAGGAGCATTGATAATTGAGGCCAGCCTGAACTACATCGCAAGATCCTGCCTCAAATAAATAAATAAATAAGTAGGAATAAAGTGGTGACATCACATGGTAGCCTATAAATATGTACAGTTTTATATGCTAATAAAATTGATTTTTAATTAAAAAATAAACAAAACCAAATGCCCTTTAAAAAGAAATGAAACACAAATTTTCATCTACCAAACTAGAAATGATGGAATTCACTTGGAGGAGCATTTGAAAAAGCAAACTCCTCATGACTGAGAGAAAAAAAAAAAAAAACAGGAACTATCTTAAACCACTTAGTCCAGTAACTGAAAACTGGGGTCCATGTCCAGAGACACCCATTCAACAGCAGCATCCGTGCATCAGCAGTATCTGGTAAGCACTGCACTAAGTTCTAATGTCTCCAAGGAAGAGCTGTGATGGGGAACAAGAGAGGGAGAGGGAGAGAGAAAAAAGGGATAAGAAAATAGGATAAAATGGAAACAAAGCTTTTGTAGAGAAGGTGGGAAGAGGAGTTGGAGAGAGAAGAACAGCAAACAGAAGAATCAAGTTACATCACGCACAGGTACAAACTCCCTGTGATGAATGTGGTCCTTGTGTATATCTAACATGTAACCAATACAATTTTTAAAACACACACACAAAACAATATTATAAATTTAATGCTAAAAAAAGAACAATAATGATATTTTTTTAATGTGTTCAAAAGATAAAATACTATAGAGTGTCATAAGCCTTGCAAGTATTGTGATTAAGAAAACACAGGAAGAAAATGTTTCAAATTTATGAAACTAAATTGTAATTATAGCCAGGGATGGTGGTGCATGCCTGCAATCCCAGCACTTGGGAAGCTGAGGCAGGACAATCACTGCAAGCCTGGGCTACATAGTGAGTTCAAGGCCAGCCTGAACTACATAGTGAGACCCTTTCTCCAAAGAAAAACTTACAATTATTTCCCAGAGATGAGATTTGGACAGCTAACTTAGTCTCTTGTTCACAGTTGTCAACTAGTTTTCATAATTAGAAAATAAGACAAATGTATGTAGAGGCCCCTGTGAGGACTCAATGCTTGGGTCCCCCATACCCCTTACCAGCGGGCAGGCCTGGCAGGTGGTCTTCCTGCACTCCAGCTCAAATCCAGAGACTGCGCCACTCCGCACTGTGCACTGGCAGGTGGTGCATACGTCAATCATCACGCTCTTCCCCAGCTGCAAGCAGAGGCCTGCGTCAGGCTCCTGCCATCCCCAGACATAGACCTTCTGCCCCCTGAGCCATCTCCCACCCGTGGGGGCACCAGCCATCACTGCGATGCTCCTCCTGGGTCTGCTGGCTTCTCCCTGCTCTCCCACCCGAGTGTGGACACGGCAGGAGTGAAGGCTTTCGTGTCACCATCAGCCAGGACAGGGGGCAGCGCACAGAGTGCAGCACAGCAGGGCCCTGCCCTGGGTGGGGAAAGGGTTGTTGCCTGGCTCCAGGATGCCTGGAACCCCAACAGGCAATGGAAAGTGCACCAGGAGGAGTCTCCCCAGTTCCTTCCAGGCCCAGCTCAGAGCCACTGGGTTTTCCGCCCTCCCCACAGCACCCCATCCCCACCACTCCCTCCAAGCAGAGGGCAGCAGCTCACCCCAATGACAGTGCCGTTGACCACACAGGCCTCCATGTGCTCTGGGAGGATAAAAGCAGACAGGGGCGCAGACTCAGCTCCCGAAACCACCATGAGGCTGCCTCCAAAAACCTTCTCCTCCATCTGCACTCAACCCTTCCTCCGGTCACTCCCCAGCCCCTGGCTGCTGTGGTTCCTCCAGAGGGGAAATCAGACCTGCCTGACTCTGGCCACCCTGCCAGGGACAGGAGAGCCAACCCATTCTCCAGGGGGGGGGTGCTTATTTACCTGAATTTATATTTAAGGAATAGCTGAGTTTCTGAAAGAATTAAATTCTGCTCATAGTTTCCCATAGGAAACTCTCATAAAGCGTTCAGAGCAGAGAGTTGGTTTTTATGTTACTGTTGCTGTCTGGCTGTCCATCCCCCAGCAGGTGGGAAGTGGCAGTTGGAACATCCTTCTCCACAGAGCAACACAACATGGTCGAAAAGGTGGTCACCAGAGCCAGAGACACTTGGGGTGGAACCCAGTCCTGCCCCTCAAGCAGCCATGAGACAGTGGTCAGACCATCAAACCATCAGCGCAGAGCCGGGCCCACAGGGCCCTGCGGCAGATTGTTATACTTCTCTCTTTGTCTGCTTGCTCACACATGCATTAGGAACAAATGGAAAGATTGTGACCCTGCCCATTTTCCTTGAGTTGCCAAAAAGGCAAAGAATTCAGGAGCCAGGAAAGGAAAGAGAAACTTGGGGTGGGTCCAGGCCCAGCCCAGTGGGTCTCACCACAGTGACAACTGGGGCAACACTCCACGGTCCTGCAGCTCAGCTGGAAGCCTGGTGGGCAGGTGGGCATGTTCAGCTGGGGGCAGGAGACATTCCTCTGCTGTACGAAGACCTCCTCCTTCACTCGGACACACTCGTTGATGAGGCAGGGGTCCTCCAGGGAGGCCCAGTGGGAGCCGACCTGCAGGGCGCCGGAGACAAAAGCGCCAGACAGAGCTGAGGCCAGGGCCCAAGGCCACGTGCTGTTCTCAGGGAGCTGCACAGGCCCTGGGGGTGAACCCCGGCTCAGCATCCCAGTGGCACTCATAGAGAGAATGACCAGTGAGCCCCACAGCAAGCAGGGGTCCAAGTCAGCCTGAGCAAGACCCTGGTTTGGAGGCATGGATCCATGTGCCACCATCTTCAGCCACCTGAGAGTGCACCTTAGGGAAGCCAGAGGATGCACCCTGCCATCCCCAGCAACGGCCTTAGGCTGAGCTCAGAGTCTCAAGCAGCAGTGTGGGCTGGCAGAGAGGGGAGGCAGACTAGGCTCAGCCATTTCTACCTGGTGCTACATCCCACTTGCAAGGGAAGGTGGGAGGTAGCCAGAGTCTGGGTGCTCCTAGACTCCTGGGGCTCTCCAGTCTGCCACTGGAGCATCTGGTCTTGCAGTAGGTATCCCGTCCTCAAAGGCTGGCTGCATGGCAGAGAACTGAAGGCGCCCAGGACCACTGACTTGGAAGATGAGTTAGAGCCGGGCCATCCATGCAGATAGCATCCAGACACATCAGCAGCTGCCCTTCTTGGCCCCTGACCTACATCTCTCACTTCCTGCTCACTTTCTCCTCATTCTAGCTGAGCAGCAGAAGACACCAAGACCCCTGTGGCCATTCTCCTTCCCTTCCATTCCAGCTCGCCAGGACCAAGCCTTCCTGCCACAGGCCACTGGCTCAGCCCTGGCCATGGGATCTGTTACTAAGACCTTTGACATCACACTGCTAGTCCCTGACATGTTCCCATTGCTGGACCCACTGCTGACACCCAAACCCTGCAGGTAAGGTGGAAGTTTCAGGTGACCTGGTGAGAGAAGCTGAGGTGACCTGTGTTCTGTGAACACCGATGTCGGTGGCATGAGCCCAGAGGGCACTGAGAGACAGGCAGGGCAGGAATACTGACCCTCCACGGACCAGCACTCACCCTCACCAGGACAGAACAGGCTCTGGTCTGATCTGGCCTTTTGCTCAGGCTCACAGCGACAAAATCTACCTCAATTCAAGGTGCACAGGAAGCTGAACAACTAAAAGCGAACACACGGAAGAGAAATAAACAGGTAACTTGGATTCCACAAGGGGAACTGGAAACACACATGAAAAACTCATGAGTCAGTCATACCTGACAAGGAGAAAGGCAAGGACCCTGGACAGAAGATAGGGCCGCCAGGTAACCCTCTGCCTTCCTCTCTGGAAAGCCACGTAACAGTGCACTCTGTCTTCCTAAAGGACACAGAATCCCAGCACTGCCCCTGAGGCTGCCAGAACTTTGCCCTTTATCCTTTTGATCAGAGAACTGCTCTTACTCAGACACAGGGCACTAAAATTCCAAGGAGGGAATCCTCTGTTTAGGAAAATGGCTTTGTAAGCATCCAGAGTTAAGGTGAGCACCTGCGGGCAAAGCAGAGGCAGCTGAGATACTGCCTTAGGAGAAGGAATGTGGCAGGTGAGAGACGACTGGGGCCAGCAACATGGCCCAGTGCTACAGCTGGACCTGCCCAGGTTCCCAAAGGACTTTGGGAACAGAACTGTGTTGCTTCTCTAGGTTATGCATTTCTCCACCTCCCTAAACTGTCAGGGAGGCATCGATGGACATCAGCGCTAAGGTCTGAGCCCCAGGCCAATGTGGTACAGAGCAGTACTTGCAGCTGGGGAGCTTTGGAGGGGCTCCAGGTACACAGCACATGCAGGATGGCAAGGGCCTCCCACAAGCCAAGCACACAGGGAATGAGTGACCTCAGATTCCTGAGTGAACAGGAGACCACAGATCCCTTGAGAGTTCGCACACCTCTCAGGGAGGCTATTGGGCTTCTCACAAAACCCACCAAATGGGAAAATCCGAGGCAGCCTTAACTAGTTCCTAAGGGGTCAAGCAATCCCAGGTGGAACCTGAATGATACCAACAGCCTGACTAAACTCCCTGTGAGGAAAGCAAAAGACAGAGAGTGAAATGAAAGCAAGGCAAACACTGAAGCACAAAACAGATTTCAGGCTGGTAAAGCACTGTACCCCTCCCCGCCCCTGCCCCCAAGCCCAGACCTACACTCTTCCAGAGAGACCCCGAGTCGCCCCGCAGAGACCCGGCGTGCAGCTCACAAGCGGATGGCAGGCACCTTCCACAGCACTCGCCTTCGTGGAGGACATAGGTGAAGCCCTGGAAAACAGAAGGAAACAGAGTTAGGAGGGGAGCAGCTAGGACATGGGTGTTCTCTCTTCTGTACTTCACGTGCACTGAGCCCTGGGGATGGCTGAGACAGCTGGTCTGGGCAGGTTCATCTTCGCTGTGCACTGGCCTCAGAACCATGCCAAGAAGTGGTTCAGAAGCATCCACCATTGAGACACCAAGCTGTGTCTCCTCCACCAGAAGAGACCAAGCCCGCCTCTGGCAGGTTCTGCCTAGAGACCAAGATCCAGTCCATAAGAGTACTGAAGACATCCAGGGCTCACACACAGTAGCTAGCTAACTGACCTCCGCTGCGGCCACATGTAGGGCTCCTCACTGACTGTGGCATATGGGTTCTCCTCTCTGTGCTGACAGGCCTGAGCCCTGACCAGATGAGCACCCAGAGCCCAGCCTCTTACCCTAGCTAGGGGGGTTTTAAACATCCCCAAGGCCCGTATGTGAAAGGTCTGCCCCCCTGCCTGTGGCTGCACCCGGAGGTGGCAAAGGTTTAAGAAGCAGGTCCTAGTGAAGGGAAGTCAGTTACCAGGGCTATACCCTGGGAAGTGATATGGGGACTCCAGCCCCTCTGCTGCTCTCTCTCTCTCTCTCTACTTCCCAGCTGCCATACGGGGAACCGCTTAGCTCCACCACATGCTCTTCGTCCCATCAGAGAACCAAAAGCAGCAAGGGCAACTAACCATGGACAGGAACCTCTGAAACCGTGAGCCTGAATCAGTCTTTCTTCCCTTTAACCTTATTATCTCAAATGTTTTGTTACAGCAACAGGAGGCCAGCACACCACTCTACAGAGGCAAGCTTCCCCTGCAAGTTACTTTACATCTGCCTAGCAGCACAGCGGTACAGTACCCTTTACAAAGGAAAACTGAGACGAGTGAGGAGCAGAGAGCCCAGCAGGGACCCTTCCAGCATGTAGTTTGTCAGCCCATTTTGCCTCCTGGAGGTCCTCCACTCTGGTCAAAGCACTGGCAACTTGGGTGGGAACTCTCTGCTGAAAAGCCATGATAGGGTGGTTGTCCCAGGAGCCCAGGGCAAAGAACACAGGCTTCAGCTCAGAGCCATGGCCTTAGAAGCTAAGGAATAACCACGGCTATTCAGGGCGGTATGTGTGCCAAACCTACAGGGCTCCCCAAGCACACTCCCAGGTAGAGCTACATCAGGAGAGGCATGCAACACCACCTCCCCTCAGAGAGGCACAACCCCTCCGGAGACTTGGCTCAAGTTCACAGCGTCTCTGTGGGACCTATTGACAACTCTACCCACGTCATAGCAGTGCGCAGTGAATTGTCCCCAGCCTTCTATCAACTGAGATTCTAGGCACTTATTGTGTACCAGTGAGGTGCTAGGCACCATGGAGGAACCAACAAATTAGGATGAGATAATCTACACGGCTTCTGCTCCACACTGAGACAGAACACATACAATGCCATAGAAGACTCAGGCCCCCAGGGAAGCCTTTAGAGCTTCAGTGTCACCTCTGCAAGCCTCACTAAAAGTGCCGAGGGAGCTGGATGTGCGTATTCCTTTTGTCTTCCGGAGCACAGCGTCAGTATCAAGAACAGATACCTTGATCACAAAGACCGCCATCGACTTCTTGTGCTCAGATGCTCCTCCTTGCCATGCCACCAAATTTTCTTCTTCTGAAGATTCCCCTCCACACCCCCAGTAGCCCTGTGCTTCTACTGCATGACCAGAGCTCATCATATGCTTTCTTCTCTTTCTCTTTTCCCGAACTCCTCCAAATTACCCAGCTTATGTGTGTGCTTGCTACACTGTATCAGAATACACATCTCAGGTCCTTCTCCTTACTGTCTTCTCCACCTGTTTTCACTGGTTTCCCAGTTAAGCAGCACTAACATCTAGCAGGAGCTAGATTCTGTAAAGCTGTGTATAAATGAAGTTGGTAGGAAAGCATAACACATTCCGAGCAGAAGCCAGCTTGCATTGAGGGGCTGCAGGGTATAGACAAAGAGAAGAGGCAGCCAGCATGGGACAAATGGAGAGAAATGTCACACAGCCGTGCTGCCCAGCTGTATTCCCTTCTCTTTCTTTCAGCAAGATTCCTCTGTCTTTTCCTCAAATCCCCTTGTAATTTTACATAGCTTAAGAGGGTTCTATTCTTTGCTATCAAAACTCTCTCCTGATACAAAATACCTTGTGTGTCAATTTTATTTCAATGACCCCTCTTTCTCTGATGGAAAGTTATTGCCATAACTTCCCATGGGCTGTGGAAGATGATGGAAGTCTTCCAAAAGGTGCATGTGCAGTCCACAGAACCCTCTCCTCCCGAGGATGCCTGGCAATTCCACTTTCACAGCACCAGCACCTCAGATGGAAGAGCAGATAGACTGAAAGGCTCTTCTGTTCCTGAGTTGCCTAGCAGGCCCTCCTCCCTTCTGCCATCACCGCATACACCTTCAAGGCAGCATCATAAGCATGGCCTTCGCTGCCAACATTTGGAAAAGCAACTCCAAGATGTGTGTCCTTCCCTGCCCTGGTGACTCGTCTTTCACCATGATGGTGACAAAAATGTAGTAATATCAGCAATAAGCCAGTAAGCAGAACCTGATCCAAAATTCCCCTGGAAGACTGTTGCTTTCTTCTAGGGACTGAGCTGTCTTCAGTGTGCAAGAATCAGGAACCTCCAGAGCAAACTACTACAAACAGAATTTGGGGGACACTGATTATGTCTTCTGGGCCTCAAATTTTAATCATGGTTTGAAAATCGCCAATCTGTACAGAAACACTATCATGCATTGAAACCAGAACAGTCATAGAAAACAGAGAAAGTGAGGCTTCTAGAGCTAGGCTAAGGTGGGTCCAAAGGGGGAACAGAGAAGGAAAAACCCAAGACTTCTCTTGACATTTAATCCTGTGTTGGGTTAGGGAGACCTCATGCCACTTGTGCCCAGCATTATAAGTGCGCCCAATGCCCAGCTGCAAGGGCAGGGAGTGGCAACAATGGAGATGGAGAGGTGGGAGGAGGCAAAGACCTGGAACTAGGGGGCAGACTCAGTTCTCTAGCTGAGCGGGGATAGCCTCAAAAGAGTCACAGGCAGCATACAGGGAGACACTAGTGGCCTAGGAGGGGCCGCCGGGGGCCTTGATAGGGAGCTCAGCAGCCCGATGAGGGTGGGGAGCTCCCTCCATTCTATATGAAAACCCTCAAGACCTGGACCAGGTCTCTGGGAGTGCCTTGATGGGGCAGAACTCAGCAGTTTGGGGGGGGCAACCCGTGGACCCAACCAGGCCTCCTGGAGTGCCTTACACCAGGCCCCTGGGGAGCACCTCGAAGGGGCGGAGACCAGTGGTCCATGGGGGAAACCCCGTGGACTCAACCGGGCCCCCTGGAGTGCCTCGACGGGCGGCGATCGCCCCTGAGGACTCAACCAGGCCTTGGGGTGCACTGCATTGAAGCGGAGCCTGACGGTTCATGGGGTAAATCTACCGACTCAACCGGACCCCTATGGCCTTGAGGGCTTGTCAATGGGGGCTTGACCATAGTGAATCTGGTTCCCTGCCAATCTACCGTCTTTGAGGATGGGTACTTTTCCACATTATGCCATAGCAATCTGTGCACACCCGTTTGTTACAGCATAATTAGAAACAGCCATGTCTCTTCCCAACGTGAGAGCCCAAGGGAGTAAGTAAACCAAAAAAATACAGTTACTATCAGAGGGAAGATGACTGATTGAGTGGAAGAACACCAGAGATGAGGGTGGAGAAAACTGATTAATTGAACAAGCCATCATCTGTATAACTGAGCAACAAATGTGAAGATAACATTATGTAATGTAGCATCCAGTGCTAATTCCCTACTATCTTCTTTATAATTTTGTATTTTCTTTATTGTTTTTGGGTTATTTTGGTTTATTCTTTAAAATTAAATAAATAAATAAATAAATAATCCCTTCTGTGTCTGCTGAAACCAACTCTGCTAACTATCTGGACCCACAGCCCTACAGCAGGCACAACCATTAGCCAAGGCATGACACAGAAATCCTTTTCTCACCCTTCATGCTGTTTACCCAGCCCTATCTTCCTCTTTCCTGCTTCCCTCTAGAGGGCTTTGAACCAGGTATTACGAAAGGAAATTCCTGTCCTTTCCTGCGGCCCCTTCCCCTACTTCCCAATTCCGTGGCTCCCACATAAGCACCCTCCCCCCTGCCCCCACTCACCATCTGACAGCTGTCTTCACAGGGCTTCTGGGAGC
>PVLD010033569.1:0-13532 GCA_004027595.1 Dinomys branickii
TGTCTGTATATGGGTCCATACATCTACAATTCGAAGATATGAATGGATAAAGCAACAACTACTGTTGAGACCATATCACCTTGTCTATAGATTAGTTGTGATTGTACTATTTTCTATGATAATGGGTGTCTGTTTGTCAATATGTTTTTGTACTTTTATGTTTCTAAAATAAAAAAAAAAAAAAGTAATATTTTTAGAAGAACATACCATTTTCTGCCATTAACTGTCTTATTTTGGTAACTAACTATATTTAATCTCTCTGTTTCCTCATCAGTATGAGAATATTACTAGTACTTTGGGATTAGTGTGAAGGCTGAGTGAGTTAAGTGTATAAAAGGTAATTATGAAAATACCTGGCAATTAGTAAGGGCTTTGTAAATATGAGCTGATATTATAATGATTAATAATTCTTACTAAAATGATTAGTACTGCCACTGCAACTACTTCTTTCCTATAGGTCATTGCCTCTCTAGTATACACTGTAGGTTTGTGGATCTAACTACAGTGTAAGTAAACATAGTCTGCTAGGTGGTGAAAATAGATACAAAATTTATGGTGCTAAATACAAACTTATGTCTTAGCTCTTTACTCAGAGCATATTTATTCTCATATTGTATTCAGTATTAAATTTTCAGGCTAATTTTCTGGATCACTGTTACTGGAAGGATCCTATTAGAAAGCAGAGGGGTAGACGTTGCTGAGGTAGAGTGAGCAAAAGCTTTGTATTAACAATTTTGGGGTGAGAACCCCAAAATAGGAGATGTTACATGAATAAAATCACAAGGTCCTCCAAACGTGATGAATATGAACATTAATTTATCAAATGAACATTTATCATGAATACTCATTTATCAAATGAACATATATTAAGAATAAACTTGATGGCAGGCACTACTCTAGATCCAAAGCATTCAACAGTGAATGCGATTGGCAAGGCCCTCGCCCTCGGGAGACTGTATTCCATGCAGAGATCAGGGATAGAGGGGAAGTAAAGTGCATCTAAAAAATGAAACGCTGAGGACCATGTGGCTGAGTGTAATTAAGTTTCCAGAAGAGATAACTAGAAAAAGGCTGGATGAAAGCTGCAAGATTAAATGAAAACTGCCTGGTCCATGAGAGAACAAGTATTCCATATAAAGGCAATGGCATGTGAAGGTCACAAAATATGAAAGAGTTCACTAGACTCAAGCTAAGGAAAAAAGGCCAAAGTTGTTGAACTACGACTACCCAGGGAACAGATGGCGACAGGAGGGTGGGTTCTAGGTGAGCTGAGCTAATTTTGGAGATTAAGAAAAAAGAGGACATATAGGATCTTAAGTTGAGGGTAAGAACATGGAATTTTATTATAAGACCAATACTATCCACTGAGAAGTTATAAGCAAAAGAATGAAATAATCAAATATGTATATATGGTATATGATGATGGTCATCACTAAATTTACAATGAATTGGAAGGACAAGGTGGAAACAGGAGTTCTGTCATGAGACTACTTGCGTCCATTTGGTTGCAAGATGACAGTAGTTTGAACTAAAATTCTGATAGCAGAAAGAGACATGCTTATGCTTGTGACATATTTTAGAGGTTGACATGACCATATTTCTAAAGACTTTGAAGAGTCCAGGGGGAGAGGGATAAATAAAAGGTAGGATTCAGAACAAAGCTGACTGTTGTTCCTTTGCTTGAACAAATGGGTGATAGTGGTACTTTTTACTCATATGAAGAAAGAGCTGGGAAGGATGTCATCAGCCATCTCTCTGTTCATTTTGGCCTCTTTGGGCCACCATTGGTTTGTGAGGTGACTTATTAGCTACTGCATAGAGGAGCATGGCAAGTGCTTGATGATGTAGTTCTTCAGAAAGAAATTAAAAGGCAGATATCTTCCAGTCTCCAGAACTTCTGAGAACTGATGTATGAAAGAGCATAGAAATTTAATGAGGTTATAGGAATTGTCATATAACATATTGGTAAAGGTGGACATTGGTGTACAAAGTTCAAAAACATCAACTGCTTAACTAGGCAAAAGTTTGTCTTAATAGTTATAAAGGTCATTTATAGATTTCCCTAAGCGAGCAAGGCTGTTTTTATTAAAAAGGAAAAATTCCATTTTTTTCAGATAGTCACTATGGTTTCCTCTGGCTTTCTGCTTATTTTCTAACATTGCCTTTCTATGACCCCATAGGTAAGGCCTTCCCACTTGTGCTGCCACATTTTCTTATCTGAAGGGCAGAGACAAATGAACTCAATGTTCTCTGCAGGTATCTAGATGCTAAATTTTTTCTTGTAGAATGCTGGCTCTCAGGGCGCTGTTTAGTTGGAACAGTTACTCTTCAGAGGGGTTCAGGATGACAAGAATACTTAGGCAGGGTAAAGGTCAGCATGTCTAGTCATCTAGCCCTTGGCCAGGCAGGCTGGGTGTCGTGATATGGTGGGTAGTGCAAAAATGCATCTCGTCCGAGCAGTGCAGCAGGGACCTTCTTATCTATGTTCATTAGCAAAGCTGCTCGAATCTTCTCTCAGTCTATAAACCTTTGATTTAGAAAGGAGATTTGTCTTTCTTTTTTTTTTAGAATTTAAGTTGTATGGAATATTAACTTCTTAACAAGCAAACCCTGCTTCCTGGCCACCCTTAAAGGACTTCCCACTGATTTATGTTGCAGGGGAGAGCAGTGATTTGATTTCCTTTCACTGTGTGTGGGATGGCTCCGTGGCAGCTTTGTTCAAACCCTTTGGAGAGAGATCCTGCTGAAATTTGTAAAGGTGCCATTATTTACTCTTTTAATAGTCTCAAATGGTGGTGCTTACGGTGTTTTCTTGAAATAAAGGCATTGAATTGAAGACCAAGAGCTTTCTGCGGGATATCTGCAGCAGGAAGTACTCACTGTTTTCAGTTGCAATTTCTTCAGGACCACTCGAGTTATATACTAAACTTTTGCTAGATAGTGAATGTCACTGTCAGATGGGGCATGCTGCCTTTTGTTGAAAACTGAGTGATCATGTCATAGCAAAGGGAGGAATGGGGTTTGCATGATTGAAATGAAGTGTGAGATCCACTTCAGGTCCCTGAAGGCCAGAGAAGGGAAGATGTGTGGAAGTTCCTCAGACCCAGCAGGGATGACAAATATCTTTCTGCAACTAGAATGTTGGGGTGGGAATTTGTAGTTGTGTTAAAAAGGAAAGCAAACACTTTTAGTTATTTTGGAGAAAATCGTAAGACTGTTTTCCTTATGGTGTTGGAGGAAAGTTTGGACAGTTTGCAGGTTGCTTGGGCCACATTTTCTGAATCCTATTCACTCTTATTTTTATGTTTGCTATGTACCAAGACTGCCTCAATTATTTTTATGTGTTTCATCACCTGATTTTAGTAACTGCATCATATGTATTTGTATATTTCAGACGGAAAGAGACAGTAGGTCTGAATTCTATACTGTTTCTACTACTACTCGAAAGTGTAGACCTCTCTGAGCTTCAGATTTCTCACAAATTTGTAATGATTTCTACCTCAACAAGAGAATTAAATACAGATGGGAGGCACTAAGCACTGTGCATGGCTTTTGTATCTTTATCTAAACCTATTTCCTTATATGTATAAACAAGATAATGTCTCCACTGTGGGGCAGCTGTAAATAACATGTATAAAATATCATATGCATGGTCCCCAAATTAGGCACAATAGACAGCAGCTGCTATCACTGCAGTCTTTTATGTGTACCCTGAGACTCCTAACAGTTTAAAACATTCCAAAATTCAATATAAATTGGGCCAGCATTGTGGTTGTCTATGCAAAGTATAAAATAAGCTCCTTATCATGTCCTGGTCTTATAATGAAGGTCCATAGCATCGACCCCCAAAGCAATTGCTACAGGCTCAAGGATATGAAGCTCTGAAGTTGGTCTGTTATGCAGAACTTGTCAGGCACCAGCCACATTTCCTGAAGGGGCCTATTGCTGAATTTCAGTGTCCTGTGGTTGCCAGTTCTCAGGCAAAGATCTTCATTCAACGACATCCCAATGTAAGAACTTAGAAGATCAGTGTCAATTGGATATCTTTTATGGTTTGAATGTGTCTCCCAAAGTTCATTGTGTTGAAATTTAATCCCCAGTGTAGTAATTTGAGAGGTGGGACCTTCACAGAGTGATTGGGTTAGGAGGCCAGAGTACATGAGGTTCAGGTTAATGTCATTATAATGGGAGTGGGTTCACTATTTATCGAAGAAACTTCAGCCCACCTTTGCATGTGTGCCTGCTCTTGCTCCCTCTCCTGCCCTTCCTATGCACAGACACTTTGTGCTCTTCACCTTCTTCCATGAAGACCTTGATCTTACTTGTTCCAGCCTTCAAAACCATGAGAAATAAGCTTCTATTCATTATAAATTGTCCAGTTTGAGGTATTTTAATGCGAGACAGTATGTACTGGGCAGTGTCAGCCTTGGGGACTGTTTGGGACATCTTTCATAGTGAGGGAGTAGTTGAGACGGTCCACAGTACGACCACTGAGATCTTGGAATTGTCTTATTATGGAGCAAGAAATATGGGTCCACTAATTGGCCCCTGGGTTTGCCTGGTTTTCCAGTAAAGAAGCATTTACTCAAAATGGACTGAGGGAGAAAGATGTTGATAAGGAAATTTGGGGGATGAAAGGAATGGATTTAGGAAAGAGACACAAACATGATTATTATTTATAGGAATCCCATCTAATGCCTTTTCTGGAGTGATAAGAAGAGGACATTTTATCACACTCTCAGATACTAGGTCTATACTTGGCACTTTATATATATTATCCTTAATCTTCCTGAAGCCCCACAGAGCCCGTGAGTCTACCCCAATGGTTCTGGTGAAAGAAAAGCCAGAAACTCAAGGCATATGGTTGAAAAAATTAGTGGCTTAACTGTGCCTCAAATCTAATTCTGTCACCATAGTCCATGCTTCTTGCCCTCTTCACTAATGTGTGTGACATCCTTTGGAGGAAAGAGCCGCTGCCTGAAATGGTACATTAAAAGCCACACCTCCACTGGGATGATTTTGGAATTGAGAAGAAAGGATGACTTGGAGAAGTTGACTCTCTTTATGATCCATTTCCTTATGAACCATAAGAAAAGGACAGATGATGAACAAGATGTTTAATGTTCAAGAAGTAGTGAGCATGGAGGCCAGTTAATATAAAAGTCCTGAACGTAGGCCTTAAGTAGTGTCTTGGAAGCCACTTGCTGTGACTGATGTTAGCATGTTAGCTATGGAATGATAAGGAGATACAGAAAATGGTGAGAAACAGACAAAAGGGTGTGGCACATACAGAGGTATTGGAGACAATGAACATTTGCCAACTGGTTCGGTGTTTGGTTTGCTCTTATTTTCTCTCCGAATATTTTGGTGTGTAAGTATAGATTACAGCTGCCCACTTGCTGAACACCAGCTTCCTTAAATAGTGCAGACTGATTTGAAGTTCGGCGATGCTTCCTAACTTGCCAGGTGATGAGTTGTGCACACACCTCTGTTGCCATAAAGCCTTGTTTGTGTTTTAGTGAAAGAAGCAAGAAAACAAGTGGCTCTGCACAGAGGGTCTTCTGTCTTCCTTAGCTGTTTCCTTGTCTTAAAGCCAATTGCAATGGAAGAGGTCCTTGGTTTCTGGGTCTTGTTTACTTTCTGATACTGAGATAGAGTTATTTATCCTGGTCCACCCTAGAGCATAACTTTATAAAGGATAAGCAAGGTTAGCTCCTTTAGCTTTTCCTAAATTTTAAATATGGGAAGAATTCTCTGTTCTCTCTTTCTTTCTACAGCGATTGATATTAAAGCCAAAAGCTTCTCAGCTCACTCTGAATGTTTTCCTCATGAGTGATTATTCTTCCAGATTCTTGGCCTTCTGGGAAGAATTCTGCAAAACACATTGATTTTTATTTAAACTAAACAGTGCCCTAGTGTCCCATGTGCTTTGTTAATGTTAACGTAAGTGTAAGTGTGCGTTAATTTAAAAAGCAGAAGGTGCTGGACCTATTTGATTTGGTTCCGAGAGCCCAATTCTATTCTAGATCCCTGTCTCACTGAGAAGAGGATTCAGGGGTCAGGTGATGCGCTGTGCTCCCACCCCTCCCCCATACATTTGTGTGTGCCCCTGCAAGGAGAGACCGCTGAAGGCTGGGGACGCCCTGGGGGTCGGGGGTGGAACAGTGAGTGAGATGCAGCTGTCTATTTTTCCAGCTTTCCTCCATGTAGTTTTCATTCAATAACGTTTATGAGCTGTATTTATTATTTATTATTTTTTAGAAACCCTTTCCCATTTCATAAATGGTACATTTTATGGCTGCTGTACCCATATTTCCAGTCAGTGAGCATCAAACTGGAACTTGGTCATTAATCAGAAAGATGATGCTGCATGAATATTGGCTTCTTAAAATTACTTCTTCATTGAAAGTTTTCCCTGACCTCTAACTTCGGGATTTTGTGGCCTGTCCTTCCTTTCAGTCCCATAATTTCCTCTGAAACACTGAGGTTCCGAAAAGTGACCCTGGGCTGGTCCTCACATATCCTCTCAGCAGTTACTGGGAGACCAGCCTGACCCTCATTCTGACCCATGCTCCAACCAAACTAAATTCTCTCAGGGTTGGCTGAGATAGCCGAGGCACATGCTGGGCCTGTGGGGTGACATCAGAGAGCCAGGCTTGTCTGGTAGCCATGCCTAGAGGTGTTTTAAACATGTCATGACTTCCTATTCAAAAGTGAGAAACTGCTGCTCCATCATGTTTGGACTCAGAAAGTACAGGGCATAATTTCTTGTGCTCACAAAGGCACTTAGGCTTATTTGCCACGTTATTTGAAAACAGTTTCTTGCCATGAATGTACAAGTAAAGAGATCTCACTGAATCCCACCTGTGACTCAGATAAAGCTGAGTGCTACTTGGAAAAATATGTTGGCATGAGTAAGGATGTACAAATACTTGACATTCCCTTTGTCTAAAAGTGGAAGAACTTGGTGTAGAGGATGATAGAATACGAACTAAGAGACTCATGCCCTTGCGGTGCAGATAAGAACCGAGTGACTTGACATCTTTGTGCCAAGGTCTCAGGGAAAAGGCCGTAGGGATCATTCTTTGGCTGAATGAGAATCTGAGGAACAGCTGAGAGACCTGCTGTGTGAAGGTGGTGGTTGGGAAGCCTAAGGAACTGATAGAATGCCGAAGGGCAGAGAAGCGATGGCAGGAGGGACAGTGCCAACAGAGGAGGAGCAGGGTCCGGCAGTACTTGGGGAACTTTTCTCTGGGTGACAGTCCTGGGCTTAGTGATCGATAAGATGTGTTTTCATCATAGAGCAGGATAAGAGGAGGTTATGTTTAAAACTGAAGGTGTGATGAACATCTGAGAAGAAAAGCAAACACTGAATTAGGAAAAAAAAATGGTAAAGGCCTTTTTGAAAGGATGTTTTGTCCATTCTTTGGATTCAGGTGTTAGGAAGAGAATGCAGGGGGCAGGGTGGAGGGTGCCCAAGCAGAGATGCTGTGGGGTAGAAACTAGGACAATTCCAAATGCTGTACAGGGGAGGGTTCAGTGAGCAGTTCCCACTGGGTTCAGTGGACTTGACTGCTGCCATCAGAAATGCTTCGTAGCTGAAGACCTGGTAATAGTCCTGCAGGGGAGCTTTTTGCGGAAAAGGCAATGATTTGGGTTCCAGAGATGATGTCAGCTGCGATAGAACAATGACAGACTTATTTTGGAAGGAGGGCTTTGGCCAAAAGAAAGAGAATTACAGTTTAATATTCATGGAAGTGTCATCTAATAGGTAGGTTGCTTTCTCTCTCACATACACTAGGCATCTGGTTTCCAGGGAGCAGTCGTCTTTTATGTAATAGCCTTCCTCTTGCTGATTTCTTTTTTTTTCCTTTCATTCCCTTTTCTGTGGCTTTCTTTGCTCCAGAATCCCCACCAGTTACCTCCCCTAGGTTTGAGTACTATTCACATTTTGATTTTGCCTTGATCTCCTGGCCAACTCTACACTGACAAATTGACCTAGTCCTCTGTAAGTCACGCACGTGCTATAATAATACAGTCATCTCTGGCATACAGGGGGATCATTCTCATTCCAACACAAAAGATCCATGGATAATCAAGTCCCTTATACAAAATGGCATAGTACTTGCACAAAATTTCAGCACCTCCTCCTGTATACCTCAGTTCATCTCCAAATTACTTCTAGCACTTAAAGCAATGCCCATGCTGTGTAAATAGTTATAATGTGTTAGAGACTAGTGTCAAGAAAAAAAATGTCTGTATATATTCAGTAGAGATAATTATTTTCTTTTTTTGAGATAGGGTCTCGCTGTGTAGTTCAGCCTGGTCTTGAACTCACTATGCAGTCCATACTGGCCTCAAATTCACCACCATCCACCTGCCTCACCCTCCCAAGCTCTGGGATTACAGGTGTGTGCCACCATGCTGAGTTGTCTTTTTGATGATTTTGCTTTTGTTTTTGTTTGAGACAGGATCTCACTATATAGTGTGGGCTGGCCTTGAACTCGCTATGCAGCACAGACTCACCTCAACCTCACAGTGGTCCTCCTGCCTCAGCCTCTTAAGAGCCAGGATTACAGGTGTGCACCACCATGCCTGGCTCCAGCTTTTCTGTAAACATAGTTTTGATTCATAATTGGTTGACTCTAAAGATGCTGAATCCATGGATATGGAGGGAAATCCTCTCAAAATATAAAGCACAAATTAAATATAAAATCTGATAATTTATGTACTGAAAACTAACTTATTTCATCTTCACATCATAATTCCTTCCTAATTTAATTTCTTCAGGATACTAGACTATTTCACATCTCTAATATTTCAGATCACAAACTTTAGAGCTATTTTGCTTCCTTTTTCTGTTTAACAGGCGTCTGTACATCCAACTCCTGTACTGCTGCTCCCAGTACTTCAACACAGACAAAAGACACCAGAGCCCTGGAGCCAAGTGGTGGATTTAAATTCTAGACTCATCTTTCCCAGATATGTGACTTTGGTATACATAGAAATGTAGAACAAGTAGCTAAGAGCTTTATTTA
This sequence comes from Dinomys branickii, assembly GCA_004027595.1. Classification (NCBI taxonomy): domain Eukaryota; kingdom Metazoa; phylum Chordata; class Mammalia; order Rodentia; family Dinomyidae; genus Dinomys; species Dinomys branickii. The sequence continues at coordinate 9,039 of PVLD010033569.1, forward strand.
AGGTTGCTCTTCTGGCAAAGCCACAGTGATGTGGAGAACTCTTTCCAGTCCTCACTCTGGCCCCAGGAAGCTGATATTTGTAATCCCATGAAAAATTACTGGAATCCTAGTGGGTTAATCCCAGTCTACCACTTCCAGTGTAACCATGGCAAGAATAGAGACACTAAGGCATATTTTTAGTTATTGGGAGCCAAGGGGTACTTAGTCCAGCCGTGAGGATGGCCATCCGGAACAAAGGCCTCCACTCAAGGCTGAACCAGATTGTATTCATTCATGAAGAAGGGAGTGGCTTGAGGATGAGTGACTGAGAGTGGCAGGAAGCAGGTGAGTGCTGTGAGCCAGGCCAGGTAGGAGGACTTAAATCACCTCTGCAATAGACAGACAGAAGGACATGCATGCAGAGTAATCTGCATAACACAATTAAGATAGTGTCTAATTTTGGGGTCAGTGCTTCAGCTCTGATATGTACTCCTTCAAGCCCTAGGAAATCAGCCTCTGTCTCTAGGCTCCATCCCAGCTATACTTATATGCATTGCTTTAAAGCCAGTTAATTGATTAATTGCTTAATCCCACTGAAGGGAAAAGGAAAAGCCCTAGCCAGCTCTGTACATATTAATACATGGAAATAGGTTCAGGTTCTGCCAAAATGGAGACAGCTGCTCCTCCTTCAAGAAGAGTCACCCAGGGGGCCCTCCACACAATGACTATTGTTTGCTGCTTCTTGTATATAGTATAGGCTTGAAATTATCCACAGGTAAGAAATATAACTGAGATTCAATGGCTAACATTCCTGTTGGACCTCAGTTATATTTCTTACCAGAATAGAGCAAAGGTAATGTTTTTATTTAGAGGAAAATTTGTTAGAATTCTAAGACAGGAGGAGCACGAGTTCAAGGTAATCCCGGGCCACTTATTAGGATCCTGTCTAAAATAAAATACAAAGGGACCGGCTCAGTGGTATAGCACTTGGCTAGAATATGTGAGGCCCTGGGTGCAATACCTAGTAATATGCTACAGCCAAAAGACAAACAAACAACCACAAAACGCCTTAGTTATTCTTCTCTCATTGCTGAGACAAAATACCAGTCACCCAAAATTAAAGGAGGGAAGGTTTGTTTAGCTCAGTTTGTAGAGGTTTCAGTTCATAATCGTCTGGCTCCAAGGAAGGACGGATGACAGGCATTGCAGAGGAGAACAGCTTATGGCAGGTGGGCAGAAGACAGAAAAACAACACAGGGTGACCACAGCTCTTCCTGTCCCTTATATCTTATCCAGGCTTCTTAGGGCGGGAAGCACTCACACCCTTAATCGTAGTGCCCTTGATCCTAGCATTGCACCATGAGTCAATTCCAGCATCACACATTCTAGATCCAGCCACCTCTGAAAAAGACCCTCCTTTGACTGCATGAGGCTTTGGGGGATTTTCTAGACACAAGGCATAGCACAAAACATACAGATAAAACAGCCAGATGGGAGAGATACATAGCTCAAGGCATGGAAGTTGGGGCATACAGCTTCCATGGCCTCGCCAGGCATGCTGTCCTTTAGGTCCCTGTACATGTTCAGGTCTCTAGAGTTCTTGGAATCCTGCTTTTTAAAATTTTTGTTGTGCGTGTGTATGTGGGGGGGGCGGGTATGGTGCTAGAGATTGGACGCAGGTTCTTCACACTAAACTACATTCCCAGGTCTTTGTTTCTTCTTTTGCCATTGTTTCCTCTAATGCCAAGTTGCCCCAGTTGGTCTTTTGACGTTTTGTAGAGGCTTCATTATTTAGTTGTGATTGACTAAACCATTTGATGCTGGTGACCAATTTACCTTTCAGCTCCTTTCCCCAAGCCCTGGGCTGGGGCATGGTATTTAAAGTCCCAACCCTTTAGTCATACCTTGGTCTTTCCAGTGACCAGCCTTCAACCTGAAGCTGAACAGGGACATTAATTCGCAGCCACCTCATAACTAAGAACAGATATTCTGATTGCTCTGGATTTTGGTGCTGTGTGAAGACTACACACACACACACACACACACACACACACACACACACACACACACAATTATAAATTGCAGTGTCACATGACGCCTGCCATGGGAGTAAACTAGCGACTGGGATGTTTAAGCTCTGCCTTTGCCATCCTAAATACAGCTCTTTATCTTCCCTTTGAAGTTTGGATACTAGAATACTTTTGGCTCTTCTTAAGCTTTTTTCTTTTTGTAAATTTCTGTCTCAAAGCCTACATCTAATTTGACCCTTCGGGCTGGAGGTACAGCTCAGTGGGCTAAGTGCTTGCCGCTAAGCACTAGGGCCCTGAGTTCGATCCCCGGTCCCGGAAAAAAAAATAATAATTTGACCCTTGAAGTGTAATTATGCCTAGAATTGCTTCATGGGTCACCTTAATCACTTCCTCTACAACTTTATCTCCAGAAAACTTTCCAAAAATAATTAAAGGAGTCTATTCAAAGAGGTAGGTTACTTTCACAAATGTTTGTCTATTTGCTTTCCTATTAAATCTAGCTTTACCTTTTGTGAATATATTACATTAATGCTCATTTGTTTTATGGATTTGTTTACTACGTCCCTAGGGATCCTCTCTTCTCTGTCGTCCATGCCTGTCTTGGATTGTATAAACCCCCAGAAGGCAAAATGTATGTCTCTTTAAATTGACTGTACAATGCTATGCACAAATGAACAGTTAATTCTCCAAACATTAACAGTGGGAGGAGGCACAAAGGAACTGATGAAATCTTAAATGATATCTTTAATGTATTGGTTATTTCCAAGTTTTTGTCTTATAAAAACTGTCAAGAAACAAAGATAATATTCAAAGCATATTGAGTTTCTCTGAACTAAAGTCCTGGTAAAATTGAAATTATTATTAAAAGATAACTCTGAGGTATTTCTATTTCTATCCACAAACTATTATTATTAGATGCTTTTATAATGGTCCTCAGGAGGCTCAAGGCTGAGAATCAATAATGGTGGCAATGGAAGACACAAAGGACACATACTTGATCTGGGTCAGCAATTGGCAAACTTTTTGTATAAAATTTGATATAGTACCATGGCTGCTCCGCAGTGGGCCCTGTGGCTGCTCCACAGTGGGCCCCGCGGCTGCTCCACTGTGGGCCCCACAGATGATCCGCAGTGGGCCCTGCAGCTGCTCTGCTGTGGGCCCCGTGGCTGCTCTGCAGTGGGCCCCGAGGCTCCTCCGCTGTGGGCCCCGCAGATGATCCGCAGTGGGCCCCACGGCTGCTCCGCTGTGGGCCCCACAGCTGCTCCACTGTGGGCCCCGTGGCTGCTCCTCTGTGGGCCCCATGGATGATCCACAGTGGGCCCCGTGGCTGCTCTGCTGTGGGCCCCATGGCTGCTCCGCTGTGGGCCCCACGGATGATCCACAGTGGGCCCCGCGGCTGCTCCACAGTGGGCCCCGCGGCTGCTCCGCAGTGGGCCCCACGGATGATCCACAGTGGGCCCCATGGCTGCTCCACTGTGGGCCCCACAGATGATCCACAGTGGGCCCCGCAGCTGCTCCACAGTGGGTCCTGTGGATGATCCGCAGTGGGCCCTGTGGCTGCTCTGTTGTGGGCCCCGCGGCTGCTCCGCAGTGGGCTGCTCTGCAGTGGGCCCCGTGGATGATCCGCAGTGGGCCCTGTGGCTGCGCCACTGTAGGCCCCGCAGATGATCCGCTGTGGGCCCCGCGGATGATCCACAGTGGGCCCCATGGCTGCTCCACTGTGGGCCCCATGGATGATCCACAGTGGGCCCCGCAGCTGCTCCACAGTGGGCCCTGTGGATGATCCACAGTGGGCCCCGTGGCTGCTCTGTTGTGGGCCCTGTGGCTGTTCTGCTGTGGGCCCCGCGGATGATCCTCAGTGGGCCCCGCGGCTGCTCTGCAGTGGGCTGCTCTGCAGTGGGCCCCATGGATGATCCGCAGTGGGCCCTGTGGCTGCGCCACTGTAGGCCCCGCAGATGATCTGCTGTGGGCCCCACGGCTGCTCCGCTGTGGGCCCCGCAGCTGCCCCGCTGTGGGCCCTGCAGCTGCTCCTCTGCTGGTTCGCAGTGGGCCCAGTGGCTGCTCTGCTGAGGGCCCCGCTCAGGGCACCTCATGGTCTGGACCCACCCCCACCCATAGCATGATGACAGGGTGGAGCCAGGCGGTCCGCTGTGAGCATATGTGCTTTCCCACCTCCGACCATGGCAGTTTGTATACACCCAAGTATGTTATAGTATAGTCTGAGACAGCTATATCTCTTCCCAAGGCTAGAGTCCAAGGATATAGATAAACCCAGGAGTACAGTTTTTATCACAGGGAAGATGACTGATTGAGTGGTAGGGCAACGGAGATGAGGGAGGAGAAAAATTAAATGATCAAATGGGCCATCATCTGTGTAACTGAGTAACAAAGGTGAAGGTAACATTATGTAGGACAGCATCCAGAGCTAATTCCCTTCTATGTTCTCTATAATTCTGTATTTCCTCAGTCATTTTTGTATTAACAG
>PVLD010033570.1:0-13532 GCA_004027595.1 Dinomys branickii
ACTTTCCCACGTCTCGCCCCGGCAGCCTGGTCCGCCCTACCACATCTCCCCCGGCATCTCAGAGAAATACGCCCAGTTTAAACTTCCCAGCCGAGGTCCCGGCATTCACGCTCACCAAGTCTGTCTCGAGCTGGTGGTGTTTATTAAGGAGGTTCGCTCCCTTGCTGCTCACCCGGTCGCCATCTTCCCCGGATCCCCAGACCCATCCCTTGTGAAGGATAATATCTTTATGAAGGAAATGGATGTTAAACATGATAACACAAATTAAAAAGTGAACAAACTTTACAAAGTGGTAGAAAGGAAAATGTATAGTCCTACTACACTAATAGTGAGGGACGGAGGATTAAAAGGCTGAGTCCTACAGTATAAGTGGCAGTTATCTGGCTCAAAGGGACAGGAGAGAGGAAAAGTGAGAAGTGGAAAAGGACTTATATATTCAAGAGCATGTGAAGCTGTAGGAGCACCTGGACTGCAGTATTCACAGGAAAAGGCTGGGGATGAAACTCAACAGCAGGCTGAGCAGAGGTCAGGTGGGACTCTGACAGCTATGTAATAATGGTGAGCAAACCATTAATGCTCAGCATAGAAAAGAATGGGGACCCATTAAAAAGTTCCAAGTAGAAATGCATGAGGTTAAAAATACGATCAAAAGTATGGGCAATAGAACCAACCAGTGTAAGGGTAGTATCAGATCTTGAGGACAGGGCTGTAGACAATGATCAATTCATGAGTGATACTTTAAAACCATCAGGAGAACATAAAAAATGGGATCCAATAGTTGCTAGAAGACTAGCAACTCAAAGGAGACTTCTTTGAGTATAAGAGTAATTATAATTAATAAAAAGTCAGAACACAGTACAAAGGGCATATAACCTGTCTACAGAAGTAATTGCAGAAAATGTTCCAGGCATAGAGGAAGAATTTAACATACACATGAATGAAGCATATAGAAATCCTAATACTCATGATAAAACATCTTAATGCCACATAATTAATTAAAACACCAGAAATCCAACACAGTGACAGAATCTTGAGGGCTTCTAAAGAAAAGTAAGGAACAATGTACAAAGGGAAAGCCATCAGTATTATTACAGACTTCTTAATGCAAACATTAAAGGAAAGGAAAGCTTCAAATGAAGTTTTGAACAACAAAAATATTTAAACCCAGACCATTAGACCTTCCAAAAATGTCTTCCAAAATTAATGAAGAAATAAGTTATTTCTATGGTAAAGAAAACCTAAAATATTCATAATCACCAACCCAATGCTCCAAGAAATTCTCAAGAATATCCTAGAAGCTAATGATACCAAAAGGTTGAATAAAATGAATCTACCAGGTAGGAGAACCAACTAAGTAGAAGGGGAAGAAAGCAGAACAGCAACAGGAAAGTAATACAATTGCAGGTATTAGTCAACACCTCTCAATGATAAATATCAATGTAAATGGACTTATCCACCAATCAACAGAGATTAGCAGAATGGATCAAGAACCAAAATGTAGTAGTAGGCTTCATACAAGAAATATATTTCAAATCACAATTCACAGACTAAAAATCAAAGGATAGGAAACAATATTTCATGCAACTGGAACCCCAAAACCAGCACAAATAACTATCCTATGTTAAAAGTGGAATTTTAGCCATAGGTAATAAAAACAGGAAAAGTGGGAAATTACATATTAATTAACAGAACTATTCAACAGAAGAGATAACAATTATAAACATATATCACCAAACCCTGGGTACCCAACTGCATAAAACAAACATTCATAGACATAAAAGGTCAGATAACTATCAATACAATTATCACGGGGACCCCAACACCTCACTATCACAAACACATGACAATTGTTCACAACATTTGTCATTAGAGAGATGAAAATTGAAATCACATTAAGATACCATTTTACGGGCTGGAGGTACAGCTCAGTGGGCTAAGTGCTTGCCGCTGAGCACTAGGACCCTGAGTTCGATCCCCGGTCCCGGAAAAAAAAAAAAAAAAAAAAGATACCATTTTACCCCAGAAAGAATGTCATCTTCAAAAAATATAATAATAACAATCCTAGAGAGGATGTGGCAGAGATGAACTCTTCTACCTTGCTGATGGGCATGTAAACCAGTATGGCCACTATAGCAGGGATGGTGATCCTTTCAGAGGTAAATGCCCAGACTACAGCCCAAAACCCACTTACTTATCACAAAGTGACAACACTGCAATTAAACCTGAACACTTAGATTTAGGTTTAAAAAAATTAATTCATTAAAAGTTTTTGTCTCCAAAGAAAAACAAATAACAAACGTTCCATAGATTTACCAGCACAGTGCTACAGAAATCAGTATGGAGATTTCTCAAAAAAAACTAAAAGCTGAAAATCCCTTTGACCCAGTTATTTTGCTTTTAGGAATCTTCCCAAAGGAGTTAAAATCAGCATATTACAAGGATATCTTCATACCCATGTTATAGCAGCACAATTCATAACAGCACAATCAATAGCTTGATCTTAGGAATAGCACACATGTCCATCAACAGATAATGGGTAAGAAAAATGTGGTATTTATATACAATGGAGTACTACTCTGCCATAAAGAAAAAATAACTCAAAGCATTCATAAGTAAATGAATGAAACTTGAGAACATAATGTTAAGTGAAATAAGTCAGCCACAAATTTTATACATCAGATGGTTTCTCTTATATGAGAAAAATATATATATGTGTGTGTGTGCATGTATGTGTATATTTACAGATAAAAAGCAAAATAAGAAATTGATAAACAAGAAAGAGTTCAAATAACTCCCAAAATAACATATTTTATTATTTCAAAAATATTTCAATATATATGCTAAAATAGAAAACAATAGAAACAATGACACAGAATTTTAAAACAAGGTAATGGGAAATTAACCATGTTTATTATATTGCATATTGTTATCTTCAAAGTGGTTGCTTAGATTGCAAGATACATACATGCAAACTTGATCAAACTACATAAGCACAAACCATTCCTTTCAATGAACTGATAGAAATTAGTAGTATAATTATCTTAGTTGTCTTGTGTGTATGTATATATTTGTATGTAAATATGTATATTTTTTCTTTTCTCTTCCTTCTTTTCTCCTTTTCCTCATCTCAGTTGCTCTTTCCTTTCGAGCAGTTTCTTTCTCTTTCACAATATCTATTTTGTATTTTGGATCGTATTTAATCTTTCAGTGTCTTACACAGGGAGACAATGTGATGTTTATATATGTGAGTTTAATAGAGCAAACTCATGAGGTGGATAGAATGTGAGACAAAACTGTGATCCACCAATAAGGTTACAAGTTGAGCCAATAATATTGACCCAATGAGGAAGCAAGTCACATAACAATTGAACATGAAAAGAACAAAGACATTTTCAGGAAGGGATGAATCAGGAGGTCTTGGTCACCACCAAGGTGACTGATGTTAATTTGCTGCTTTTCTCTTGCAGAGGCATGCAGGCCTGGTCGTTTTGTCCTTGTCCTGAGGTCTGGCCTCCCACAGGTGGGCCTGTGGCCACAGTTGTAATGTGTTTTAATCCTTTGCATTGACTCCCCTGAGGGCCCAGCGCTGTCTGACTGTCTGTAATATTTTTATCTAGCTTAGCTGTCTAGACTGCCATTACATAAATACCTCCTCGGATTTGATAATTGTTTGCTTTAGAGGGTTCTTTGAAATAACATGGAGAACTTTCCCCCTCAGTATCCCAAATATACAGGCAGACTTGTAATTAGGTAACATCAGAAACCTGCATTTTGTCTTCTATTCACCTACTCCTTGTTCAACGCCCCCCCACCCCGACCTTCCATCTCACTGCACTAGAAACGGTTTCAGCTTCCTATTTACATTTGATTCCCCAAATGGACTACACTTCCACCAGTCACCACACGGCCTTATGCACTCTGGAAACGGGGCTGTTCTGAGTGTTGAAGGAGCCAGAGAGACAGAGCTGTAGGTGGAGGTTGGCATTGAATTTGACAAGAGGGAGAGGGAGAAGAAAACGTTTTCTGGCTCTTCTTTGGATCTTCATACACTGCAGTTATGCCTCCTTACTCTGAAAGAGTTAAAGTACACCTAGCAGGAGAAGAGACTTCCAATTTTGTGGTAATGACATAGAACAATCTTTGCATTCCTAGGATTAAATTCTATTTAATCATTATTTATGATTCCTCAGGCACATTTGATTTACTAAGACTTCTCATCGATGTCAACTGTATTAGCCTCTAATTTTCTTTCTTTGTACTATTTGTTCTAAAGTTGGAATCCATTCTGTAGCCTTAAGAATGAACTGGGATGCTCTCTACCTTCTTTAGGTAAGGCTTGAACTAAACATGATATGGCAGAAACTATGGTATTAATGAAAGTTTTGTTCTTCAAGAATCAAACTTTTGACAAGAAGCTCATGAGTCTTTGGTTTTCGTTCCTTTATTTATTTATTATTTCTTTGTATGTGGTGGGGAGAGCCTCACATTTCCCACAGTGCTCTAGGGAGGAGACTCATAACCATACTTAATGTATAAAAGCTGTGATTTCCATATAAACTGCTGCTTTCCCAGAAAAACATGTAAAAGCCTGTTTAGCACTTTAAAGTTCTTTAACTGTTTCCTTCCTTTTCTACCTTGGCCAGTTTGCTCAGCCTGAAGCCTCCCCTCCAGTGGCTTGATGAATAAGATAATTTAAGAAGTGTCAGAAGCTTTTCTGATTCCTTCAGACTGGCATTAAATGCATACATATTCCCATGCTAGGCACTTACCAGAGTCACTGCCCCTCTTCAGTCCCCTCAGTCAAGGAAACATAATTTCCTCCCGAAGCCTGGGATTTAATCCTCAACATTCTTCAAATGCCGGGGGCCCTTCTGTGGCTGTAGCAACGTTTTTCTCATTTACACCCTTTCTTTATAGTTTCACAAGAAAGCAAACAAACAGAAGCAGGTGTGCTGACACTATGCAAATAAGAAAAGGTAACCTTTGGAACTCCTTCACAGCAAACAGAAGATCCGCAAGCTGCTTCCCAGCTAAAACCACAGGAGGTGTCACAACACCTAGATGCTGAGCCACAGGAGGCCTGCAGACTGGGAAGGCAGCGATTTCCCAGAGAGCTCTAAACTCCTGATTGGCAAGCCACACCAGGCCCGGCGGTTCCTCAGGTGCTGAGCCACGGGGGGCCATCCCTGCTCAGGTGGAAGGTGGCAGAGGAGGGAGGGGACAAGCTGTGTGCGGGAGCCTGAATGAAAAGCCACCAGCAGACCGGAAGCCTCCACTGCGAATGCTAGAGTTCTGAGAGCTCCAGTAGAGAAAGAACTGAACACTCCTTGTCTTGTACAGAGCATCCCTTACCTACAGGAAATCACGTCGTGCTAGTAAGCTTGTGGCCCATGGATTCTAAGTACATTCTCTGTTCAGTGAGTGCCAGGTGAGATTTTGTAGCAGACCCCAAAGACCTTCCAACAAGATCTGTACCTTCCAGGCAGTTACTAAGATGTTTTAGGTACAATAGTCCTCCGCCTATTCTTTGTTTGCCAAGATTCTTCCTGTGACAGGGGCAAATCCCCTTCAAACTTCCAAAATCCCTGGAAATACTTAAGGAGAGATGATTGAGTAAGACACATCTGTCTTATTCATAGGGGAACACAAAAGTAACCAATAAGTACAGAATATGGGTACATGACAGAAATACCCCAAGGTATTGTAGGAACAGGAGTGGGGAGGAGAATTAATGGGCTTCAAGCATACTTTCTAGACAGGGAGACACTAACTGGACTGTTAAGGTACAAGAAGGAGTAAACTGAGAGGGGGCAGCAGACTGAGAGGAGCGAGGGGGAAGGAAAAAGACGAGCTGGAGAGAGCTAGAGGCAGGAACAGAGCCAGTGGGAATAAGTGGGCAGGAACAGCCACCGTCTGCCCCATCCCGGAACAGGGTTGTGCAGGTAAATGTGCCTGAACAGCACCACACACAAGACGGAGGGACAGCCGAGGCCGGGTCACAAAGATGAGTTTAAAGTTTACTCTGAAAGCTTCAGGAAGTCCTCAAAATGTTGCACACTGACACACAAAACTCAGGTTCAGTAAAATTAAAACTTGCTCCTTTTGACAACTGGGTTTTATATGTTTCTGTGAAAGTTAACCTATTTGCAGCATAAAACAGGAGAAAAAGTCATTTCAAGTTCAAAGTATAACCTTAGCACTGATTCTTTAATGTCAATGTTCTATTTTTATATTTTGTAACTTAACTGTAAAATTTAATATGGAACACAATATTATATAGAATGCAATATATATACACACACATATATATAATAGTGCCATGCATATACAGTTGTATAGGTTGATACATTGTGTCAACTTGAGAAGTTTAGAAGTTCAACTAAGAGATTCAGCAAGGAGTCAGGGTCCTCGCTTTGTAAACATCCTCATCTTGCACAAGAAAAGGGCTTGGAGATGGTGTGAGCGCTACACCCGCCCTAGGAGCTGGTAGCTCGCTTACAATATAAGGGAGAGAAAGAGGCTTGTTCTCTGCTCCCCATTTTGCTCCTGTTGTTTTTTCTGTCTTCTGCCGCCTTGAACTGTTGCACCTGTGCCATGTGCCACCCTGCCTTGGAGCCAGCCAAGTAGGAACTGAAATCTCCACAAACTGTGAGCAAAATAAAACTTTACTTTCCCCAGTTTTGGGTGTCATGCATTTTGTCTCAGCAACCAGAGAAAATTAACCAAGATAATAATATGTATTTCATTCCAATGTATCTTTAAAGGGAACCCTTACTATGACAAACACTACTATGATTCTGAAGCTCAAATGTCAGCATGCCATTCAATGAACCAAATCAACTGAGTGAATTAAAATACAAGATAAGTCATTCAGGGCACTGATTAGATGTCATGCTCACATCTTTGGGATAACAAAGCCAGCTAAATGGGAGTTCTCCCTCTTCCCAAAGCTCCCTGACATCAGGGGGGATGAAAAAGGAAGGGATGTCAAGGTTCTCTTGGTCCCCTTTCTAGTATAATAAAAGCAGCTTGGGGTGAGTCACAGTGGTGGAAGGAACACATCTCCCCCTGAAAGCCAGGACGCTCAGGGGGTTCCTCAGATACTCTCTGCTCAGAAATTCTTCCCACATTACAAGAACTCTGCCATGTCAGAGACATCTTTGGTTTTTGATGAGCAAATTTCTCCATCCCCTCACCCAGAGAATTTAGAAATCAGCAGTACAGAAAACAGTCTGCATCAGAGATATATGTATTGGTTCTCTTGCCAGTGGAAGAACTGTAAGAACCAACAGCCAAACCATTCCTAGGGATCTCTGCACACTCCCACTTTCCTGAAGCTCTGCTGACAAAGGGTCACAACAATGACACCACACTGGTGCCAATGGTGTGCTGCCAGATGGCAGAGACATCTTGTCCTTTGCACTGCTGAGCCGGGCCAAGCCTGTCAGAATGCAGAAAGCCCAGCACATCTGGGCAGATTTCCTGTGTGCGCTGCAGTCACCTCTTCTCCACACCACCACGACCAGGCTTTGCCTACTGTGGATGAACAACAACAACAACAAAAAATCCTCAAACACTCTAGTAGAGCCATCCCAAGATGCTAAACTGAACCGGGCAATATTACTGTGTAAATAAGGAGAAGCAAACAGATGCTGCAGACAGTCTGCGGTTCGTGCAGCATTACGGGCATGAAAGACAAAGGAAGGTGAGGACAAGCCCTTAAACACAGAGCAGGCTCCAGACAAGTAGAATCCTGATCCAAGTAATGAAGCTAAAATCAAAGAGCTATGCACCACAGACAGTATTTCATTAATCAAGAATCATGAATTTCCAAATCACAGGAAATGCCTGCAAGAAACATGCGTTCCTACCTTTCACTTAACATGGACTTACAGTGGTGTCTCCTGTCTATATGGCCCTGAACCTGCAGGCTCTGTTTAATTCCTCCCTTATATTTATGCAGGATCAGTGCAATGAATTCAAGAGGCCAAGGAATCCAAAGGCCAAGACTTGACTCTGTACCATCTCTATGATTTCTGAGCTGCCTGAGCATGTCTCTTTGAGCCCACTGTCCTCAGCTCTAAATGAGAGAACACTGTGGCAGGGAGCCTGAGTTCTTCTCATTATTTACCTTCCCCTTCATAGTCATGAGAACTCTGGTTTTCAGTTCAGTACACTATCATCTATTAGAAAGACTACTAGATGCCCCAGCTTCCTTTCCAGTTATATATGATCATTTCACTCAGTGTAGACCAATAAGATATAAACAGAAAAGTTATGTGAAACTTTCAAGAAGATTCCCTTCTCTTTCCTTGGGCCGGAAATGTGCTTGTGATGGCTGGAGCGCCCACAGACATAATGAATCACAGGGCAACTTTGGGAATGGAAGCAACAAAGAGCAGAGCAGGAAGAGAGTTCACCTCCATGCTACCAGGAAAGAGAATACTTTTATGGAAGAGAGATATAAACTTCCATTTGTCAGATCTTTGTTCTTCACAGAAGAGGTGATGTTGCTAGTAACCAGATACCTAACCCCATGCAGTGGTTGTTTGATGAGGTGTGAGTGTACTTCGTCCTCAAAATATTATCCTGAAACACTGATGTGATGAGTTACTCTGAAATAAAGGGGTTACCTGGTGAGAAACATTTGAGGAACACCACACACTTCATCTCGCTCCAGAAGACACACAACTGACATGACCATATGAAAGGCTTCGAAAATGTCAGATACAAAGGAATTTACCTACACTTAATCCACAATGGCCCACACTTACTAGACTGACCTTTTTTCCCATGGGATGAGTATAAGCCATTAGTTTCTTAGAAAACATTTTGGGAAATGCTGAGCAAATTTATTGCCAGTAATCACTAGTATCAAAATGACTGTTTTTAGCCTTACAATCTGAATTGTAATTGGGTTCAGTTCCTTTCTAACCCAGACCCCCATAGGCTTTCATCACTCTGAATGCTTCGTATAGCAAATGCCAGATTTACTAGCTACTAATCACCTGTGTGATTACATTTCTGCATCCCCCACTGGCCAATAAGATTCAGGTAGGGACTGGGACTGTTTTGTTTATCCTTTTATCCCCAACATGAAGCCAAGTGCCTGCCACACAATAAACTATACATCCAGTAAATAGTTGCTCAACTAGTACATGATTTCTGAACTCACAATTTAATAAATACACATATTTTGCAAATGGCAGTTATGCAACAAGTCAGTTTTGGAGAAGAGATCACGGTTATTTCAAAGAAGGCTTCTAATTTCTGTTAGCTCCTTTAGTGCATCTGCATAGTCATGAGAGGCATTAACAAGGCTGGCGCCCAGTGTAACCCTAATGAACAGAACAAGAGATTTGCTGTCTAAGGGAATATTATTTACTACACATAACAAATCCTGGGTTTCATTACCCTAAGGATAAAATTGGAGATTTATAATGTGTTTGATATAAAAGAAGGAAAAGCTCAGAAATGTCAACATGACCAATCTCTGGGCTCAACTATCCTGGATGTCTAAGACCACTTCTGTGGCAGAAAATCAATGTTGGCCACTTGCTGGAGTTTATCTGGGGCTGTCAAGCAGCGTGACAGACATGGGCCTTTCCACATGATTCCAGGTTCCTATAGTCTAAGGACTTTCCTCAAAGAAACACCCAAGAAACAAGAGAGACATACAGCAGAAGGATCTTCTTGTGACCTTGTCTTTGAACTCCCAGAATTTCGTGTGTGTATCCTGCCAGTCAAGCAAGACCCTGAACCCAGCACAGATCCACGGGAGGGGAATGAGCCTTTCCTTTCCCATGGGAGAGTATGTGGAATTTATGGCAGCCCTTCCTGGAGAACACCAGCAATGATGACATTGAAATAGTGGTGGTTGTCAGAATTAGCAATAGGTATTGTTACTGAATCCTCATAAAAACATATTATTATATCACAGCTTTTATTTTAATATTTCATAGCTGTATCAATATAACTGGTTTCTTTTGTAATCCTAACTGCTTTATTTTATGTGATTGAGGTTTTACTAGGTTTTGCTAGGCCTCTAAAGGGAACCTGGATGCAAAAACATTAGCAACCCCTGCACAGTATAACATGTACTGACCGAAGAGAAGGGTCAGCAGGGATCCAACTGTGCTACCTCTGCCCCACTGGCCCATCAGCACTTGTAACGCCTCGTCATGTGGCCAGGTTCTTACCTTGCAACTTCCGCCCATGGGGAGACTCCAAAACCCTCCTCCAAGCCCCTGAGTTGAGTGTAATCAACTCAAGAGATGGCAGCTATACCTAAACCAATAATAGGGAAATCATGAATTATTTAATTCTACATTCCAAAAATATCTGCATGGAAATCATACCATAAAGTAAAGAGAATAAGAAGTAATTCAATTAGAGCAAGTGAATAAAGCCCTGCTGTGCATTAAAGCCTCCATGGCCGTGCTCCTTGGCTCTGCTTCCCCACTCCTCACCGAGAGGGTAACTCACATGTGCAACCACTCAGGTTCCCTCCTCCTCTGCCTCCTCAAAAATATTAGTTCCACAAGACAAACTTCTTGGAGGAATGTAACTAGGTATAATATAAGCTCATGTATTTAAGTTGAGGAAATATTTCATTAACCCTCAGCAAATTTGCTACAGTGCAAATCACAGGATATAGGGTTAGTATGAACTTTCAGGGTGATTTTTAGTAGGGTGACCCGTGTGTCCTGGTTTGCCTCAGACTTTCCAGATTTTATCACTGAAAATCCTGTGTCTGAATAAACTACTCAGTCCCAGGCAAATTGGAGTGACTGGTCACTCAAGTTATTAATGATTATAAAGAAATTAGTTCCTAATATCAATGTCCCACAGTAAATACCAAAATTTCTGGGTGCTTGTGTCAGTGTTTGAGAAATAGAAGAAATCGCTCAATGCACCATGATGGGAGCAAATGCTATGTGTTTTATGTACAAATTTCAGTTCTTGCAGAATTGAACTCATTCTAGGAACTATGCAGCACCTCTAGATCTTGTCTAAAAACATTTATCATAATGTTTTATGTTTTTGTAACACTGTGCCTCTTTAACACTGATATTTTATAAGACATAACCTATTTTCTCATGAAGGAATTGCATATGTAAATTATCAAGGTCAGTCAGACTGAGCCTTTCACATGAGCCAGTTAATTTGGATCACCTAGCATAGCTAGGTAGTGTGGCCAAGCGACCTAAGGCACTGGATTAAGGATCACTCAGCAATATCCTAACTAGAAAACAACCAATGACAACCTTGTACTGTACAACAAATCTGTGATCTTGTTCCAAAATAATTGCTTTTAATTTTAACAAAAATAATAGAGGACAATGGAAGACAAGGATCCAATCCAGATGTATGATACCATAAAACTAGCAAAAGATGTTCCATTAGAGTTTGCACTTGATTTGTAGGCAGCACCTGAGTGTCCATAGTTTATTCTCAAGCCATTTCTAAATTAGCATCCTCCTAGTCCTCCTTGGTCTACTGTTAATAATCTCCATCACTTCTTCTCTGATATCGTTTCCTACCACTCAAATGAGAATTTACCCCAAGGGGTTACCCTCCACCTCTTCTTTATATCTCTCTGCAGTGCTCTCACATTAGTTCTAATCTTTGTCCAATTTTGAAGCTTTTCTTAGTCAACTCTTTAGGACGATTGAATCTAAATCCAGGTTCTCAAATCTTTGTGCCCCACCTGCAAACTCTGGTTCACACTTCCTGCGAAGATCTAGGCATCTGCACATGGAATTTACTGTCTCTTCTGGAGTTATCCTCCCTGCTAAGGCTGTTCCTTTCCCTGTACCTTCTGTGTTTAGTGATGAACTCCTTCAGGTCACCTGTTTGTAAAAGTTGTAATCAGCCTCAGCCTCATTTTCCTTTATCTTGCATACAGGATAAGTTGCCAAGTCCTACCAATTCTGCTTTCCCATTAAGTTTATAATGTATTTTCCCAGAGTGAACACCACTGCACTTACTGCTGCCATGAAGCTTATGATTTGCATTATTAAGATTAAAGTATACTTTAAAAGTCTGATGAGATGAATGCACAGTTCCTTTAAGAAGTATGTAACTGTAATATACAGATAGAAATCTATAATGTTTATGCATGAGACAATCATTGCTATAGCAGCAAAATCACATCAATAGCAAGCAGAAATATGTACCATTGGCATTTTACAGGGACACCTTCCAGGTCTCACTCACACTGGGACCCAAGGTATCAAGGCAGGCCAGATCTCTGGGAAACTGAGGCAGAAGTGAAGTTGGAAAACAGCGATGCCTGATGCGAGTGTAATACCAAACTAAGCGTGGGTCTCTAATGGATCTCCTTTTGCCAAGTACTCCCCCCGCCGCTACCCAAATTACAGTCTGTGTGCCTCCTAAAATTACTGTGGCCCCTCCCCAAATTACAACTTAGGATACAAATACTAATGAATTTGGACAGCGAATGTTTGTCAAGTGAGTGAAAACTAGAGAGTTTGAAAGATCCACTTGCTTAGAGTAAAACCCTAATTAGTTCCAGCAGGTTAACAAGCCATAAAGAGCATAGGGGCCTCTTTGACTTCGCTTCCCAAGAGAAGTTTTGAAGTGGCTTCTAATTAGCCCAGAAACAAACACTATGACTGAGGCTAGCAGACTGACAAATTATACTAGGGCAAGTGTGCCACCTTGTCTCAGTATATTTACATTTTTATGTTCCTTTAGCCATAAGAGTTACTGTGGTATTACCTAAACTATTATTTTATGGAGGGGATATGTTTAGGTGAAAGTGTTTCTAATTTCATCTCCTGCTTGTTCACCCTTGTAAGAGAACTGTGCCACAGAACTGTGCCACAGGCCTTGGCCACTCCCGGTGTGAGTGCACTCCCTCAGATAGGCTGTTTGAACCACTCTCATCTCAGAAGAAGTCCTCTAGTCTCCAAGTGCTGTGATTCGTAAACACAACCAAATATACAGGTACAGTCTAGAATTTCACGTAAAGTTCCGGTGCTCTCTCTCATAAATTACAAGAAGCAATTTGTAATACGGGGGTTTTTAACCCAGAAGATTGAAATAAGGAGACTGAAATTCTGTTCTTGGTGAATGGCACCAAAATCATGTCATTTGGGCTAATAATTTGAACACATTTCATAACATTTCACTATTTATAAAAATGCTTGCATTACCTGACTCATTTTAGTGAGATTAACAGCCATCAAGTTTTGTGTTTTCCATATATGTTAATATTTACCTAATACAAGTAAACTCATTTCAAAATAAAGCAAATAAATTACTAATCATTCAGTTCATTAAAGACTCCATATTAAAAAGGATTCTGGAATGTGAAAGATTTATTCAGTGAAAACTACAGTACTCTGAAAAAGGAGATTGAAGAGGACTTCAATAAATGGAAAAACATACCATGCTCATGGTTAGGAAGAACTAACATTGTAAAAATGGCCATACTACCAAAACTGTTGTACAGATTCAATGCAATTCCCATCAAACTACCGTTAACATACCTCACAGATTTAGAG
>PVLD010033571.1:0-13530 GCA_004027595.1 Dinomys branickii
ATAGGGACTCTATTACACTGCTGGTGGGAATGCAGACTGGTGCAACCACTGTGGAGAGCCGTTTGGAGATTTCTCAGCAAACTAGGTCTAGAGGTTCCATTCAAACCAGCTATTCCTCTTCTGGGTATTTTCCCAGAAGATCTGAAAACATCATATCACTCTGATATATGTGCACCCATGTTTATAGCAGCACAATTTGGAATAGCTAAAATGTGGAAGCAACCGAAGTGCCCATCCACAGAAGACTGGATTAAAAAATTGTGGCATTTTTATATAATGGAATATTATTCAGCTATAAAGAAAGACAGTTTTGGGGACTTTGTAGGCAAGTGGCCAAAACTGGAGTCCATACTCATAAGTGAAATAAATCAGCGATACATGTGCAGGCAATGTATTGTATCACTGGTGTAAGAACCCGAGGGTGGGACTATAAACTAAGAGACATGAAGGAAATCTGTTCAAAAACAAAGAACAGATGGGACGAAGGAAAGGAGAAAAGAAAAAGACAAAAATGTATGTATGTATATATGGATATACATATATGCAGGAGGGCTAACATGGTTCTACTATTGTATTATATCACTTAATGCTAAGCAATAATCGATGACAGGTTATTTGATCAATCTTGTATGTCTGTATGTGTTATCCTGAACACACACTTCGAAGAAATCAATATGTAAAGCAGCAACTATTAGTGTTTTGTTGTTGTTGTTGTTGTTGCTGTTGTTGTTGTTTGCCTGTTTTGTTTTTTGTCTTTGGATTTTTGGTTTTTGTGTTTTTTCTGTTGTTGAGAGGATTAATTGTCTGACCTATTTTGCATGTCTGTGTATGGGTTCATATATTTATACTTCGAAGATATCAATGGATAAAGCAATAACCACTGTTGAGACCATATCACCTTGTCTGTAGATTAGTTGTGATTGTACTACTTTTTATGCTAATTGGTGTCTGTTTGTCAATATGTTTTTGTACTTTTATTTTTTTTAAATAAAAAAAATATATATATATAAAAAAAAAAGTAGATACAAAGATTCTTTGAGCTGTGCTCCAGCCGCTGTAAAAACCCCTCACGTATCTATGTCAATGAGTACATTAACTGCCTTAATATGTCACAGGTGGTTGCTTTTATTTTTTTAAAGCATTCTCACAAGGCAATCCACCCTAAGTGCACATTTGGGCCAAATTCTCATCCTTTGTGGCTCTGTGGGGACATGAATTCATTAGCAAGAAGGCATAGAGTTCTTCAGATGGAAGAATTGTCTACCAGCTAGTGAGTTAACCTAAATTACTCAGAGCTCTATATCTGGTTTTCAATCTGTTCATCATCAAATCACTTCCTGTAGTGGTTGCTGGTCTTCGGGCTGCTGCTCCTGGCTGTCACCCTTGGTGTGAGCTCGGGGCCAGGAGCTGAAGCACGGAGGGCTCCATGCGTCAGTCCTGCCCCACACCCAGACTCGCAGGGCTTCCTCCGTCCCATCGCTGAGGCTGCTCAAACTGGCACCCAGGCTCAGCCGTTTCCCAAAGGGCGGCAGGGAGCATTTCTAGCACAGACCCTGAATCTCTGCCCACAGTCATGTGTTCCTCCGGTCCTGGCCTTGATCTCAGCATTGCACAAGGGCCGTTCAGAGACACATCCAAACGTAGGTCTCCATCTCACATGCCAGTTCTAAGAATCAGACCTCTTTGTCCCGAGGGCCTGACTTTCTGCACTGGAAAGCTCAATGGTACCATTGTCTTTTAAAAATTATTTTTCTTTCTAAATTGTTTTTACTGTATTAAACATATATAATATAAAATATACCAGTGTAACCACTTTTACGTGTATAATATAGCGGTATTAAGCGTGTTCACATTGCTGTTTAACTATCACTCGTAACTATCTCCGGATTACGCTCAGCATCCCCATACTGGAATTCCGTGCCCGTGAAGAAGGCATTGTCCAGTCCCTAGTAGCCCCATCCTGCTTTGTGATTGTCAGTCTATTCTGCTGAGCCCAGCCTTGCTGCTGCCACCCACTGTTCTGTTCATCATCAAATTATTTCCTTTAGTGGGAGCTGGGACAAGTCAGGGACTACAGTCTGATTTTCTGAACCTCAACATACAAAGCGAAGCCCTGACGCTTGCTTAAAAAATTTGTTTGTGTTTCTACCTGTTTCAGCTTTATCCCTCAGTCTGCACTGCTCTTCTCTACCTTTTGCACTGTTTCCCTGCTGCGTTGCTTTGAGCTGTGGCCCCAGCCATCCGTTCTCCCTGCCTCAGAACCCTGTTCACCGTATCGCGGCCTGTCCTCGTCTCTCCTGAGATGGCGCTCCATGTGCTCTGCAGTACTGCCCACAGCTGTAGTCAGACCCCACTGCCTTGCTCTCGCCCTCAGCCCGTGCACCATGCACCACACCACTGCTCTTTCCCGGGCGCTCTGGATGCCTGCTGAAGCATCCTAGATGTAGGCCTGAGAACCGATGTGACAAGTCGCCAAGGCCACGTTCCCAAGCCCCCCTCCAGTTGGTGACAAACAGGTATCTCTTTCACAACATCCCAACAAAGGTGGCCCAGGCATTCTTTGGAAAAGTCACTTTGGGGAATTCAGAATATCTCAATGTAGTCATTATTCCTGGCCCAGCTGGACTGTTAAAGCCCAAGGTCCTGTTCTGAAGAAATGGTTGTTCTAATGTACAGTACTACTCTCTGCTTCTATTCAAGTCTGAGTTCTGCCTAAGATATTTTTGGAGGTCAGTGAAATACTACTGTGAAACTGAAAGTAATGACCCAATTCCTCATTTCCTTCAGTAAAAATGATACACATTAAGACTTATCTCCTTCAGAAGAGAGACGAAGTAGAATTAGACCTTCACAGTAACTCTCTGAATTCCCAAGTACACCATTTTCCTAGCGAACCTTTAAAAATAGTGCAGATATTCTGTTTAAAAGAGCTTTGGCGCCTTCTTTAAGACTCTGTATGTGATCAGGACCAAGGAAAAAAGAACGGGGTCTCAGTATCTGGCAGAGGAGAGGTGACTGAAACTGAATTTCAGGCAGAAGCAGAATCAGGTAGAGAGGGCTGCTTACTGGCTGAGAAGCAATCAGGCCATAAGACATCTCATCAGACTCTTATAAGATGACAGTGGGAGTATTTAGGGAAAAAACTGAATGAAAGGAAGAAAGAAATGACTAAAAGTAAGACTTCATATTGCTCAGCAGACTTTCTTGGTCAGTACTGGTGTCCATTTGGAAGGCCAAAGTGGGCTTGGTGTACTCACTCTTTAGAAGGAAACAGCCTTTTCTAGACACTTGATACCTTCTAACGTTTTCTAGATAACGATACCAACACTCCCTCCACTCCTGCTTAGGAGTCAGAGGTTGCGTATGGAAGATCTGAGCTCAAGTTTCAATTCCACTACTTCTTGTATGGCTATTTGGGACAAATGACCCTCTCTAAATCTGTTTCTTCCTCCAAATAAGAATAGCAGAACAAAGTTTAAAAGGTCATCAAAGGATTTTAGGTGTCTTTGAGAGTTAGAAAGCATTCTGTAATAATTAAAGTGAGGCGTTCCTAAAATAATGAAGTCTTGCAGATTTTGAAGAGACAGTTTCAGCTATTTATTCCTTAGAGATGCCAGCTGCATAAAAACAGCAGATTTGGGAGAGCTGATATTTTCCTGTACAGTTCTGTTCAAGTGTTCAGTGTCATGGTTTTTCAGTTGCTAATAAAGCAAAGTGCTGTCAAATATGTATTAGTAATTACGCTGCTTCTAAAGCTTTGATGGCTGTCTCTTTAACACTAAGCCAGCACATTTGAGTTCTACAGAGCTTACCAATCTATCATTTGTTGGAACTCACCTTCAGGAGGCTGGTTCAATCCATCTTTTTATTTTGTTTCCCTCGCTTTGTCTTACATGATTAGAGAAAAGCGAGGTATTTCTCTCTTTAAAAATAAAATTTAGGGCCAGGATGTAGCTCAGCAGCACAGCACCTGCCTAGAAAGCACGAGATTCTGAGTTCAATTCCCAGCGCTCCCCCAAATAAGATAAAATAAAACTTATATTTTAGAGCAATTTCTGATTTACAGAACATTTCTGAAGAAGCAGCTCTGAATTCTCATAGACCCTAGATTCCATGTCCTGTTACTAATTTCTTACATCAGGACAGCACATTTTCTTCAGTCAGTGAGCAGATGCTGCTTCACCAATAACCACACTCTATTTTGATTCTCTTGGTTTTCATTGGAAATCCTTTTTCTATTCCAACACCTTATCAAAGTTATTACATTATGCTCAGCACTTATATCTTCCTAGGCTTCTCTTGCTGTGACAGTGTTCCATTTCTCTTATTTTTAGTGACCTCAACAATTTCAAGGAATTTTGAAGAATGTTCCTTAATTGGAATCTGTCTGATGTTTTCCTTATGAGTCTGAAATTGTGGGTTTGAAGAAGGCTAGAGAGGTAAAGTATCATTTAATCACATCTTATCAAAGGTACATGCTGTCAACATCACTTGACGGTGTTGTTAATTTTGATCACCTGGGTGAGGTAGTGCTGGCCAGGTCTTCTCCATGATAAAGTGGTTCTTTAGGTCCCTTTCTCCGTGCTGTACTCTGTGTGGGGGACACATTACTCCACTTAAGGATTGTAGAGTTATGCTCTACCTCCTGGAAGGTGCAGAATCTTCAGAAATAATTTCTAAATTCTTCTGCATGGGAAATTTGTCCCTTCTACCGCACTTATTTTTGTAGTTAATTCTTTGTATCAGTATGGAGTCATGAATAATTTTGCACTTTAGATTTGAATCCGGGTCTACTATACTCTTTTGCTCAAATTCTTCCACTTTGGCCACTGAACACATTCTGCTAGCTCTGATATTCTTTTGTAACACCTCCCTCATGGTGGAGTTTTATTTGTTTTGGCTTTGGTGTTTGGATACCTTCTTGCACCAGGCATGGTGGTGCACATCTGTAATACCAGCACTCAGGAGGCTGACACAGGAGGATCATTGTGAGTTCGAGACTAGCCTTGGCTACATAGTAAATTCAAGGCCAGTCTGAACTGCATAGTGAGACCCTGTCTCAGAAAGACCAAAACAACAACAACAACAAAAAAAACCCCAATACATGGATACTGTCTTGCTTTCTTGCACTACTAAATACTTCAGGTGCATCTTGCACAGTTTCGGTCCAGTTCTAGAATAAGCCATCCAAGGAGCATTGATTCCTTTTATTGGAGACTGGTACTAAAAGCAATATCTGGGTATTAATTATATTTGTCATTACTGGGATGTTGGTGCTTCTGAGCTTGTTCAGCTCTCAGAACAAGAAAGCACGTGTGTGTATACTGACCCATGCATTTGCATGTATCTATCAATAGTATGAAGCAGAGCCACCTGTGTGAAACTAACTAGAGTTCCATGTTATCTCCAACTCTGATCTACTGTTATCACAGGGATTATTTCCTCTTATTGAGCTCAACTATTGCTCCAACGGTGAGAAACCTGACTCTTACCATTCACCTTAATTCATTGTCCAATTCCAAAATAGATATATGTATATATGCTATATATAATATATATCTTATGTATATATACACATATAGTGAAATATAGTATATAGATCTATATTCTATATATTATGATGAAATGAGGATATATATATATATATATATATATATAGAGAGAGAGAGAGAGAGAGAGAGAGAGAGAGAGGACCACCTAGGTGACTCTCCTTATAAAAGGAGCAATTGCCTCCATTTTGGCTGAGCCTGATCCTATTTCCATATATTGGTATGTACAGAGCTGGCTAGAACTTTTCCTTATCCCTTCAATTGGCTTTAAGCAATGCGTGTCGGTCCAGCCGAGGTGCTGATGAAAATCTTTGGAGGTGGCAGGTGTGGTTCCCCTGTTGCTCCCTCAAGTGAGCTGGGATGAGGCTGGGTGTGTGAGCCAATGCTCCACGCTGGGACAGAGCATTGGGAATAGAGGCTATGGCTTCCTGGGGCTGCAAAGATTATACATCAGAGCTGAAGCACTGACCCCAAAACACTAGGTACTATCTTAGTTGTATTGTGCAGGTTACTCTTTCTGCACATCCTTCTCTCTGCATATGGCAGGGCTCATTTCAGGCCTCCTTCATGGCCCAGCTCATGGCACTCACATATTTCCACCACTCTCACAGTCACTCATCCTCAAACCACTGCCATCTTCACAAATGAATAAAATCTGGGTTCAGTCCTGAGTATAGGCCTTTGTTCCAGATAACCATCACCTTGGCCGGACTCAGGACCCCCTTGACTCCCCATCATTTTGGATATATCATCATGTCTTCATTTTTGCCATTATGCCATGGATTGCACTGGAGGTGGTAGATTGGAATGAACTCACTTCGATTCCAATAACCATGGGATTACAACTATAAACTTCCTGGGGCACGGTGAGGACTGTGAAGGGCTCTCTCTCTCTCTCTCTCTCTCTCTCTCTCTCTCTCTCTGTAGTGATTTCAGAATTATTATTAACTCATAGCCGTACGGAAATGACTCTACCTGTTAAAGTTATGTTTCATTCTAGTTGCCTTTATTTTTACTGATGCTACTAATTTCATACTTTATTTTGATCAGCACTTTTTCCTCTCTGCCTCTTTTAGTGATTTCTTTTATATTATCTCTAATACCAGTTATATTCTCATAGTTTACATTACTCCCTGGTATCCCCTGACCTCTTAAATGATTTTTTTTAATTTATGTAAATTAAATTTCATTCTGTTTTGCTGAATAAATGGGTTCAATATGTTTTAGCACATGTGTAGTGGTATGTATCCACAGTTGCAGCACCAACAGAATAGTTTCATTACCTTAAAAAATCCCAGGTCCCTCACATGTTCAATCCCACTAATCCCCAAAAGTTTAGCAATCACTGAACATGTTATCATCTCTATAATTTTGACTTTGCCAGAACATCATATAAGAGGAATTATACATTGCATACCTTTTCTAGACTGGCATTTCTATACAGCTGTGTGAACTTAAAATGCATCTGTGTCTTTTGTGCCTTAATAACACTTCTCTTATTATGTGTGTATAATGTTCCACTGCATGGATATACCATAATTTGTCTATACATTCACCTTTTGAAAGACATCATAATTCCTTCCAGTTTGAGGCTATTGTATTTTTTTAAAGCTGCTATAAATATGTATGAACAACTTCATTTTAGCACATTTCTGTAAAATGAAAAAAATTTCTTTGAACTTTTTGCTATTGACCCTTGCTGGCAACCCTATCCCAAGCAATCAATACAATTTTGGCATTTTAAGAAATTGAATGTACACATAATCATTGTAGTCTTATTTGTGCAGTCTCTTTCATTTAGCATTGTTTTTAAGGTTTCTCTGTATTTCATAAATCAGTTATTTTTTGTTGATATGTAGTATTTATGCATTTACCCACTGATCAGCATTTGTATTATTACCATCTTTTGACTGTTATAAGCAATGTCACTGCAATGATTCACACAGAAGTTTTTGTGTAGACATGTGTTTTCACTTCCCTTCAGTAGGTATCTATGAGTGGAATTGCTGGGCTGTGGTAAACCCATTCAGAGTTGCAGATAATTGACTATTAAAGGTATTTTGTTGTAATGTTATCTGTTTTATTGTTGAAAGATTAAGAGTGAAAGATGTGTACTGAGAAGAGTTATTTTGTTGTTGCTGTTAATGTAGTCCATGTGTCTATGCACATACGTGTACAGTTGCCTATGTATCTTTGAAAGTGTCCAATCCTGTCTGTCTAGGCTGAGGAACAACATCTTTTTGGGGATTTAAATTAATACCTATCACTTAGCATTTTGCAACAATTTCTAGAAAGGAGGAGAAAACTGGTGATGAAATTTATTTTTAAAATGGCAAGTAGATTGAATAGGCAAGGAACTGGCAAATAGTAAAGCCTGTGTGAGTAACTGAGGGAAAACAAAGAGGAATTGTATGAAGAACAATTCATATGTACACACACACACACACACACACATGCACACACACACATACACAACTGATTCTATCCATGTAATTATATTTATACCACGCAGCATAGAGCACCTCACTCAGCAGTGCTCCAGAATTTGTGGTATCACCAGAGTTCAAAATCTATTTGCCCTTTTGTGTTTTGGCCCATAGAGAGAAACACACAAAGAGAAGACTGAAGTTTAAACTTTACAAATTTGAGCTGCTTTTTCGTTAATGAGTTTAGATACATAAAGTGGTATTCCTTCCATAAAATGGTATTCCCTTTCAACACTCTCCCAGAGCCATCATTCTGAGTCTTCAGAGGGATTTAATTTTGATCATTTAGAAATGTTTTTTTCTTCTAAAAAGAAAAAAAAAATTTGTCAAGGAAACAGTAGCAAATATAAAAAGTGTAGGCTTTTACAGTATCCAGAACTAGTTGGAATTCTCTAGTTCTACCCTTATGTTTTTGTGATGAGGGAAGAGGACAAAGAAGGAGGGAATATGCATACGAAGGAGAATATCTAGCAAAGAGTTCTCCATGTGTCAAGTCTTGACCTGTATTTCAGTGGATTTGTGCCTTTTAGGGAAAGACTGAGACTAAGATGTCAACACAGAGAGACTACTTGTGCACCAGTAAGAAAGTGAAACCTTTCCTGGAATGTTTATTCAGACTCTACGTGTGTGAGTGCATTTGTGTCTGTGTGCATACAAATATACAGAAAACTGCGTACAGTTTTTCTATCAAAAAAGTCTTAGTTAAGCTTGAGTAATCAGAAACAATACTCACTCTTTTTCATTCAGTGTTGGATGTGGTTTGTGCCCACCAAAAGTCAGGCTGAAATTTAATTAGGAGTGTAACAGTATGGGGGGTACAAAAGACTAGGATAGTGGGGTGAGGTGGAGGATCACGAGTTCAAAGCCAGCCTGGGCTGCATTAAGGATTCACTGTCTGAAAAACAAACAAACAAATAAGCAAGCAACAGGCACTGCCTTTATGAATGGATTAATGCCTTTCTCCATGGCATGGACTAGGTCTCCTGGGAGTGAGTTAGGTCTACCAGGTTACTACAAGAGGGAGTTACTATAAGTCAGTTTGCCCTCCTGTTTCTTCCCTAGGACAAGTACCTGGATTTTGCACACACATTTCCCTGTCTGTTTGTCTGCTGTGCTTCGATGTATCATGAGGCTCATACCAGAAGTCAAGCCGATGCTGGCAGCATACTGTTGGTCTTCTCTGCACCAGAACCATGAGGCAAAATAAACCCCTTTCCTTTATAAAACACCCAGCTTCAGGATTTTGCTATACCAACAAAAAATAAATACTCTGACAGTTAATCATGATGTGTCAACTTGAATGAATTCAGAAATGCCTAACAGATTAGTGAAGCACAATCCTGGCTGTGTCTGTGGATGATGTATACGTAGGGCAGCAAATTAAAATGGGAAAACCCACCCCACGTGCTCATGGCACCAACCCATAGGCTTGTAGCCCAGATTGAATAAAAGGAAAAGAAGGAAGTATGCCTGATTTCAAAGATCTCCAGTCTTTGGACAACAGTCTCTAGTTTCTTGAACTTTTCAGGGAAGACTTACACCCACATCTGTCCAGTGAGCTTCCAAGCCTTCAATCTTGGACTGGTGCTGCATTCTCAATCTCTCGTGTTCTTCTGTGGCTGAGCTGTATTGGGTTCTGCAGCTCTCCAGTGCACAGAGAGCCAGTGTGGACTCTTCTGCTTCTCATCCTGTAAGCTGTGTTTGTGTGTGTCTGTGTGTGTATTCTATCAGTTCTGTTTTTCTAAAGAACCCTAATAAAAATACCAAAGATTGTTGTTTATTATTGTCCCCAAAATATGTTTTTTCTCTTTCTCCTCTCTTCTGCCCTCTAGTCTTCATATCATTGTGCACATGGCTATTTGGTGACTGGCTACCCCAAGTGGTTAACCCAGAAAGGGTTGTGCAGCCAGGACAGGACAGGCACGGAGAAAGTAGGTTTTAGCTGTAAAGAAATTGACTTCCTCCCTTTCCTCCCCTTCACCCAAGTTTCTGGCCATGCAAGATGTATTAGCTTTTACTCTGATCATCTAAATCCAATTGAAAATTTCGACTGTAAAGGCCTTTCCCTTTATGAGGATATATGGAGAGTTGAGAGTTACTAAGAGAGTCAGAAGTTAAACAGACTTAATTTCTGTCTTAATCCTCTATAGGATAATAAAATATTATTAGATGGAAAATCATCTGGACCACCATCTTAATTTTACAAATGAGAAAACTGGACCCCAGAGAGGGTGGGATGTTAGTGGTCTCACAAGCTGCCTGTGCCCAGCTGGGATGTGAATTTGTTTCTCTGGCCTCTCAGGGCAACATTCTTTCCACTCAGCTGTGTCACATTCTTGAAGGATGCTAACAGAAAAATTTGATGAAAAGGACCCGATATTTTTATATCTGCTACTTAAATTTTTTTTAGCATCACACAATTTTATGACTTAGATTCTGTAAATAAATATTCCTTATTTGTTTACTATCACGCTCATTTTAAATATCAGAAAACTAAGGCACTGAGTTGCTGTGACACTAGCAGTCAGAAAAACACACCCAGACTGTGCTTTCCATAGGGCAAGCACTGGATTCGGGATTGCAGTGGAGGAATAGGACTCATAAAAACAGACACCATGGGGGCTGGGGATATAGCTCAGTGGAATAAGTGCTTGCCTAGCAAGCGCAGGGTCCTGAGTTCGATCCCTAGTACTGCAAAAAAAAAAAAAAAAGAACAGACACCATGATTCAGTCCCTCACCATAATGGGCACCGCTGCCCATCAAGCACAGGGCACAGCATCCCCTCTGACAGTCTAACTCCTAAATCAACAAAATATGGATTGCCAAAGCATTTGTAGGTGATGGTGCTAAGGCAGCCAGACAGGAACACCCCCCTCGGATCATTCAGTCCAATCAAGAGCATTTAGAAAGCATCTGCACCAGGCTCCCGCTGGGCCTTCTCATTGCGTCTCTAACATTCACACTTCCATGCTTCTCTCCTGTGGCACTCATGAACTTCACCCTGGGTGTTATCCCCATCTCAGCCAGAGTAGGAGCCTTTTCCGCTTCCTCCTAAAACAGAATTTTGAGAACAAATCCAAGCCTTTCTCGCGTTGTACAATCCATGCATCCATCCATGCCACATGGGGACTGTGCGCGAGGGGCACCCTAGGCAGGAAGCAGCGCACATAAAGCTGAATTACCAGGGTCTGGTCTCTTCTTTCAGAACGCAGAGTGAGCACTTGGGTTTTTAGGAAAGCAGTTCACAGGCGGTAATTAGAAGTGCTGCAGTGTTTTGATGACCAGTGTCTCAGATTACAGGTTTATGATTTGCCTAAAAATAAATCATTTATTTCAGGCTTGGATTTTAGAAAGAAGAAAAGGAAAGGCTTAAATGATTTCCTTCAAGTTTTCCTTGACACTCATTACATCAGGAAAGGAAATGAGGGGAAGGCGAGATAGAGTTTTTAGCAGGGGGGCCCAAAACTATTTTCCCTTGGTTCGTTTACGAGATTACATTTTCCTACCAGTGTTCACTCTTTCCATTTTATGACTCACTCAGACGACTTACTGTGTTTAAAATTACATTAAATTCTTTCTCCAGTGGTTACGTCAAATGTACATACCATGTATACAGTGGGAAATTCTTCCTCACAGATCCAGCTCATGGTATGGAAGTGTTTGTGTCCTTGTTGCCATGGTAACCACAAAAGGTTAAAGCTAGAGCCTCAGAAAATGGAATGACTATACAAATAAAATATCATAAGTATCTGCTTCTTAAAATATGTCCTTCAAATGTGAATTTAAAAGCTTAGAACCATTGCCTTAAAATTAATTTTCTATTTCTAGCTTAGAGGTTATTGCCTGAAAAGAATATTCTCAAAACAATCTATTTTAATTAACTTCTTTTCTCTCTAAACTGTAACTTATGGCCATTTATTTCAAAAGGCAGACTATGTAAATCCATGAGAAATACTTTGGTTTTTAGATATTTTTAAGACATGCCAATGAGAGCACAAGTAAAGTTGGTTTTTGACTGAGACAAATTGTCTTTTCTGAATCTTTCCTTTAAATCCATTCATATGAGAATAATAAAACATTTTCCCCCTGCTTGTTTAAGAACTTGCTACACAATGCCAGGATGGTAAACATTGCCCAGCTGTAAGAATTGAGACTTTTCTTTTTGTGAGATGGTAGTTCTCAGATCCTGGGCTCATTTTGTTCCCTTCTGCACTTTACGTACCCTGTGAGATGAATTCTCAGGGTTGTCCTCAATCACAACATTGAAAGGGAGTAGAGAATATAACTCTTACAAACCCTAGAATCATAACCATGGGCAAACAAGCTCATCGCTCAGCCTTTGCTATTTACATCTCCATGTTCAGAGGAAGGATGAGGGGAAAGCTACAGTGAGTGCTTCCCGTTCCCCACTCTGCTTTTTATAAGGGCACCAGAAGGAGTGGCACTATATCCTTTGAGCTGTATGTCGCCACTCACCTTTTAGCCTCCAACTTAGCACCTAAGCTTTCCACAATCTTTTCTTTACTTCAAGATGTTCTCATGTAGGTCAAATCATCAAAATAAGATCATAGGACTATTTTTAAGTGTTTATTTCCTACTTTTGATAACATCTCGTTTTAATAAATGTGAACTGAAAACATTGCAGAGCCTATATCTTGGCCCTTCTTCTGCCATCTGGTGGGGAAATAGGGAAGCAGTGAAATTAAGGCCTACACCTGGAATTTCTTCATGGATCCATAAACGCAGTCAGCAAATGTTTATGAGGGCGTTATCGTTATCCACCAAACAGTGCTCATCTAGGCACTGAACACCATTAAAGGCCATACTCTGAGAACTAGCCAAACTCAGTCTCTGTGCCAGAAGGACTACAGAATGTTAACTCCTAATGACTGAAGGGTCCCATGTAATGGAGTGATTTTCCAGCAGCCAGTTCAGCACACAGGGAAGGCCAGGGTTCCTTCCACTATGCGGCCCCAGGTCACTCGTCTTAGTCATCATGCCCTTCCTAATGACAAGCTGACCCTAGGATGCTAATGCTTTTCTACAGAGAAAGAAAATAGGAAGGGAGAAGCAAAACAAGGGTTGGGAGAGACTCTCTTCAACCTTCAATGAGAACAAGAAGTTTTGGGTACATTTTTCTCAAACCACTTACAAGTATCTAAAAGAGTTCTTAATGAGAAAAATAAAAACCTTAAAAGCATCAGCATTTTTACCAAATTTATTTTCACATTAGTTTTTTTTTTTTTATTTTAAAGACAAAAGAATGGAGACATATGAACCAGAAAAGCCATAAACTACAGAAAATACAAAGTTACACAGAATATAGTAGGGAATTAGAACTGGATGTTGTATTACATAGTTATCTTCACATTAGTTAACACAAAAACATTAAAGGAAATACCAAATTATAGAGAAGATAGTAGGGAATTTGCACTGGATGCTGTATAATATAAAGTTATCTTCATTTCTGCTAATACAAAAACGACTGAGGAAA
>PVLD010033572.1:0-13530 GCA_004027595.1 Dinomys branickii
CCGTGGGGGAGGGGAATTTGAAGCGAGGCGGGTGTTCTAGAGGATTAATGGCAGTGCGTCTTTACTGTAATAAATCGCTTGTTCAAACATGCACTGTAGTTTTAGATCACACATATCCCCCTTGCTTCCCAGCTCCTTTGTCTTTTCTCTCTCTCCCCTGCTTCTACCAGGCACGTAGTTTAGTAGGAAAACACCGAGAGCTACACTGACAAGTGCAGGGTTGATTCCTACGGGCTGCCCTGGTCTGGGATGATCATTTTGACAGTCAGTTTATATTTCTGGCCCCCAGCTGTCTCATCTATTAAATAAAAAAATTACACTGTGTGGTCTCTGGGGCCCCTTAAAGTGCTAGAAATCCATTCAGGTATTTATTGAGTAAAGTGCTATGTTCCTTGTTCTTAAAAGTCAGTAAATTCAATACTTTTGTATTTCTCAGGGGGTGGAAGCAAATTTTTTTTTTAACAAGCTCTTCAATTGATCTTTCTCTATCAGGGTCAGTGGCTCTCCATTGAAATAAATACACGTCTGCCTTGGTATAGTGTGAATTTCAAAACTATACTATAATAACATGTTCATAATGGTATTATAGCAGAGGAAAAATTGGAAGCCACTGGCAAAGCACCTAGTGTGAGCTGCCAGCGTGACAGAGTCCTTTTAGTCTTTGTGCCTCATTTTCCGGCGGAGAAGGCTGATGACGAGGGAGACAGATAACGGTACAGCCAGGAGCATATGAAGAGGAGCTGCCCAAGATGAGATGAGGAGAAGTAGAACGCCAATGGCTGGCTTCTCCCTCTGTGCGTTCTCTAGTATTTAGTGTGTTGTGGGAGAATAGTTTGTTTATTTTGGCAGCATGATATGAGTATCTAACTATGCAGTCATTTAAAAGGGTAAATGTGAAGACACAGAAGACACATGGGACAGTGTGAAACACTGATAGGTTTTTAAAAAGTAGAATATGATGGTAGTAATGACCATATTTAAAAATATTTGTATAGCTATTACACTAATTTCACTGTGTATGTAATTGATCTGCTTTCTAAGTTTATTGATAATATACTTTTGTTTTTTCAAAATTTATGCTTGAAAGAATTTTGTAGTGAACATCACATCCCTATGACCTAGATTCTACTATTAGCAATATATTAAGAAAAGAACAACGTGGCCTGGTTTTATAGGGCTGTAAGCTCAAGAGTCTGGGAGGCTGATGCAGGAGGTTTGCAAGTTCAAGCCCAGCCCAGGCGATTTAGCAATTTAGCCAGTTCTTGTGTCAAAGAAAAAAAAAACAGCAAAAGGACTGGGGATATAGCTCACTGTGAAGACAGAGTTCAATTCCCAGTACCAAAACCAGCCAACCAACCAACCAACCAACCAAACAAACAACTTCTCCATCCCGAAAATGAAAAGAACACTATAAAGAAGAAGAGCTAGGCAGGCATGGTGGTACTTACCTGTAATCCCAGCACTTGGGAAGCCGAGGCAGGTAGGTCTCTGAGTTTGAAGCCAGCCTAGGCGACAAAGTGAGCTCAAGGGCAACCTGAACTACACAGTGAGATCTTGTCTCAAAAAAAAAGAAGAAGAAAGAAAAAGAAAGAAGAGCAAGCTAAACTTAAAGCATGTATGAGGGAGGAAATTATAAAGATGAGAGCAGAAATTAATGCAATTGAGACCAAGAAAACAATACAGTGAATCAAAGAGTTGGTTCTTTAAAAGATTTAATAAAATAGGCACACCCTTAATCAATCTTATCAAAAAAGGAAAGAAAGTAGTCAAATCCCTGTAACCAGGATGAAAAGATGAAATCACAATGAATGCTACAGAAATCCAGAAGATCACCAGTACCTATTTGGAAACCTATACTCTAATAAGATGGAAAACTCAGAAGAGATGAACATATTTCTAGCTACATATGAATGAGCAAAGCTGAATAAAGATATAAAAATTATAAATAGCCCAATATCAGTCAGTGAAATTGAAGAATCAAAAAAAACTTTACCAACTAAGAAAAGCCCAGGTCCTTATGGATTCACTGCTGAATTGTACAAGAAATTTAGAGAAGATCTCATGCCAATACTCTTCAAACTCTTCAATGAAATTGAAAGTGAAGCAATACTTCCAAAGTAATTCCTGGAAGCAAGGCTTACCCTAATATCAAAACCAGAGAAGGATCCAACTAAAAGGGAACTATGGGCCAATCCACTACAAAAGTCCTCAACAAGATACTGACAAACAGAATACAGCAAATAATCAAGAAGATTATATACCATTACCAAGCAGGATTCATCCCTAGAATGCAGGCATGATTCAACATATGCAAATCAATAAATGTAATGCACCACATCAACAGCACCAAGGACAAACACCATATGATCATCTTAATAGATGCAGAAAAGGCATCTGACAAAGTCCAACACTCATTCTTGATAAAAACCCTATAGAAAATTGGAACAGATGGTTTTTATCTCAACCTGATAAAAGCCATCTATGGCAAACCAATGGCCAACATCATATTAAATGGACAAACATTGAAAGCTTTCACTCTAAAATGAGGAACAGGACAAGGATGCTCACTATCACCACTTATATTCATTATAGTTCTGGAACTATTAGCAATAGCAATTAGCAATTAGAGAAAGAAGAGGAATATGGGTACAAAAGGAAGAGGTTCAATTATCATTATTTGCAGACAGGATTTCAAAACCTCCACAAAAAGACTCCAGATTTAATAACCAAATTTGGCAGCATAGTGGGATACAAAGTCAATACTCAAAGATCAATAGTCTTCCTGTACATGAATAACAAGCTCACTGAGAGAGAAGTTAGGGAAACAACACCTTTCACAGTACCATGAAGAAAACTGAAATACTTAAGAATCGGTCTAACAAAGGAAGGAAAAAATGTCTACATTGAAAACTACAGTACTCTGAAAAAGGAGATCAAAGAGGAAAACACAACATGGAAAGATATCCCATTCTTGGATAGGTAGAACCGATATAGTGAAATGGACCACACTTCCAATACTGTATACAGATTTAATGTAATCTCTACCCAAATACCTACAGAATACCTCACAGAATTAAAGAAAACCATCCTAAGATTCATTAGAACCAGAAGAGACTTAGAATAGCAAAGTCAACTTTAGGGAACAAAGGCAAGGCAAAGGCATCACAATCTCTGATTGAAGTTATACTACAAAGTTACCTTGATAAAAGTTTTCCACATGCCAATAATTGAACCTAGATTCATATCTTTCAGTATGTGCTAAGCTAAAATTGATGTGGATCAAAGATCTAAATATACAAACAGAAACAATCTGCTGGAAGATAGTCTAAGCAAAGATGTCTGTAGAAGACATAAATGTAGGCAAAGAGTTTATGAACAAAACCCCAGTGACACAGAAAATATTACAAAGAATCAACAACTGGGATCACATCAAATTGAAAAGCTTCTACAGCAAAAGAAACCATCAACAGAGTGAAGAGACAACCTACAGAATGAAAAAAAATGTTACCAGCTACTCCTCAAAAGACTAACATATAGAATATAAAAAAAAAAGCTAAAAAAATCAGACTCTTCAGACCCAATCTAAAAATGGGAATCTGAAATGAATAGACACTTCTCAGATAAAAAGTACAAACAGCAAATAAAGATATTAAAAAATGCTCAGCATCACTTGTCATTTTAGAAATGCAAATTAATAGAATTCAGATTCCATCTCACTCCAGAAAGAATGGCTATCATCAAGAAATCAACCAATAACAAATGTTGGTGAGGCTGTGGAGAAAAAGGAACGCTCTCCATTGCTGGTGGAAGTGTAAACTGATATAGCCACAGTGGAAATTACTATGGAGATTCCTTGAAAAATTGCAGCTAGAGGTTCCATTTGACCCAGCTGTTCCTCTTCTAGGTATCCTCCTGAAAGAGTTAAAAAAAGCATCATACCACAGTGATACATGCATATCCAGGTTTATAGCAGCACAATTAACAATTGCTAAACCTTGTAAACAGCCCAAATGCCCATCAACAGCTAAATGGATAAAGAAAATGTATTTATATAAAATAGAATATGACTCTGCCATAAAGAAGATACATTTGAGTCATTTGTAGGTAAATGGATGCACCTCAAGACCATAATCTTAAGTGAATTTAAATCAGACGCACAAGTTTAAATATCACATTGTTCCTCTTGTGTGAGAAACTCAAAGGGTAAATAAGGAGTAAAGTGGAGGATGGAGTTAGGGAAGTAGGAAGAATGTGCTCAGATGGGAAGGGGAGCAAGGGATGGGGGAGGGGAAGTCAAAAGAAAAAAGTGGAAGAAAAATGGTAACAAAGCTTGTATATGTGGGAAGAGGAAGAAGGGCTGAAGGGAGGGGAGGAGAATGGGGAATAAAAGAAGAATCAAGACCTACTATGCACAGGTATAAATTCCCTGTGATGAATGTGATCAGCATGCATAATAAATATGTACGAATTAAAAAGTAAAGTTAAAAAATTAAAAAAAGGAACTGGGTCTGGTGGTGCACACCTGAAATCCCAGCCGACACTACACAGTGAGACCCAAGAAACAAACAATTATAAAAGGAGAAAAGGACAAACGTGATGCTCGCTTTGTCACCTGTCCATCTACCCATTCATGGTCCCATCTGGTTAATGTTATGCATTTCAAAGTCAATTGCAGACATCAATACCTTCTCCCTAAATATTTTAGCATGTGCATTATTAAATAAATTCAAATTTTGTTTATGTGTATTTAGATACAAAGCTTATTCCTTTCTCTGTGTGTTGCAATGCTGGAGGTGAAACTGAAGGCCTTGAGCAAGCTGGTTAAGTTCTCTCGCACTGAGCTACACCCTGAGCTCTTAGATATAAAATTTACACCCAGTGAGATGCACACATCTTAAGTCACCATTCCTCAAGTTAGAGGAGTACATACAGTACATATATGAAACTAACCCTATGGAGATGGGGGGCATTAGCATCATGCTACAATGTTTCCCCACGTTCCCTCTCTGTGCATTTCCACTTCTACTGTCCTGGTCTGGTTGGTGCTATAACAAAATCCCATAGGCTGGGTAGCTTATTAACGATATAAATGTTTGTCTCACTGTTCTTAAGCCTGGGGAGTCCAAGATTCAAGTTTTGGCATATTTGGTTTTGGGTGAGGCCTGCTTCCTGGTTTCTTTATGTCCTCACACGGTAGGAAGGGATCAGGGATCAGGGATCTCTCTTGACTTCTTATAAGGGCATTAATCCCCTTTCCTTTTCTCTTTCTCTCTCTCACTCCCTCTCCCTCTTTGTGGCATGGGGACTTGAACCTAGGTTCTTCATGCTGAACTACATCTCCAATTGTTTAACATTTTCTTAAAAGGTGGGTATGGTGGCACACTCCTATAGTTCCAGCACTTAGGAGGCCAAGGCAGGAAGATTGTCCTGAGTTTGAGGCCAGCCTGGGCTACATAGTGAGACCCTGTCTCAAAAAAAAACTCAACCCAACAACACTGTATATATATTTTTTGTTTTATTTTGTTTTTTGAGACAGGGTCTCACTATGTAGCTCAGGCTGGACTTGAACTCACTATGGAGCCCACATTGGACTCAAATTCATGGCAATCCTTCTGTCTCAGCCTCCTGAGTACTGGGTTTATGGGCATATGCCATTACGCATGGCATATATATTTTTTATGAGACAGGATCATACCGCTAAATTGTCCAAGCTGGCCTGGAACCTGTGATCCTCCTGCCTCAGCCTCCCACAGTACTGGGATTACCGGTGTGGAACAGTGGTAAACAGAGGATCCTCCATTTGCTCCTTATTTACCCTTTGAGTTTCTCACACAGCCGTAAACAGAGCAACAGCTGTTTTCATTTTTCTCCAACCAGGGTACATTTGCCTCTCCTAGAAAATCACATGAATGGAATCTAACACTATTTTCTCTTTGAATAAGGCTTTGTTCACTCAGTGTAATGTTTTTGAGATTTTTCAGTGCTG
The DNA here is from genome assembly GCA_004027595.1 of Dinomys branickii. Lineage (NCBI taxonomy): Eukaryota > Metazoa > Chordata > Mammalia > Rodentia > Dinomyidae > Dinomys > Dinomys branickii. The sequence goes on from PVLD010033572.1 coordinate 5,987, forward strand.
CTACAACAGTAGTTTATTATTTTTTGTTGCTACGTGTTTTACTGTTTGTTCATTGTATGAACAGGCCCACTTTATTCATTCTCTTATTCATAGGTACCTGGGTGTATCAGTCAGGGTTTTACTAGAGAAACAGATATAACACAAGATGTACAAATACATAGGAAATTACAAGATTGGCTTACGATGATGATCAGCCACAGGGTGGGTGAGGAAGAGTGCAGAGGGAGTCTGCACATGGGGGACTGAGGGCGCAGCCCCAGCTCTGGAGCTCACTGCAGTGTCCCATGCGAGCCCACATCAGGAGGCCGACGGTCTGCAATGGAAGGCGGAAGGGTCTATACCGGAAGCCGGGAGGGAACATCTGAGGCGAAGGTGAAGACCGGAGCTCCTCCTCCTGCCCGGCCTCATTGCCCCTTAAACCATAGAGGCTACGCCGTCCTAGGGTGTGCGGGTTCCAAACTCTAGGGTGGGTGTTAATTGCTAAGCCAATTAGTTAATCTTCTCTGAACTACACTTCACAAATTGACAAAATCGATCAACCATCTTACTGAGTTGTTTCCCTTTTGGGGCATATAAGTAAAGTGGCTACACAAAAACACACAAAAAAGTGTTTTCCTTTCCTTTTTGTTCTCTGATAAATATCTAGGAGTAGAATTGCCAGATTACAGGCAATGATCATTGTAAACACTATTAGCTTTATAAGAACATGCCAGATCTTTTGCCTAAATAGTTGTATCATTTTATAGACCTATCAGCAATGGCTGAGAATTCTTGTTGTTCCATATCTGTACCACATTTGGTGCAATCAGTTTTTTTTTTTTACAAAAAGCCTTTTGACAGTTATATATGCTGTAGTATCTCTAATTTACATTTCCCTCTTGACTGATCAAGCACTGAACAATTCTGCTGTGCTGTTGGCCATCTCCTTGTGTTCTCTTGAAAAGTGTCTAAATATTCCATTTGTATGAGTTCAGCTTGGCATGACTGCAGCCATCTTCACTGAAGCTACTGTGATTGCTTCAGAGTAACTCTAGTCAATTTTTCCTGCATGGTTTCCCAACAAACTTTAAATAGACAAAACCATTATGGTGGTATGTGGAGCTGGACCCTGCCTTAAGGGTGTGCCTGGTGCCAAGACAAGCTGAAGGTAAACCAGGTGCATTCCAGCAAGCATAAAGTCATCTTTGTCCCAACCCATTTAAATGTCCATCTTTCTGACCCAAAATGCAGTGGTCCAACTGGTTCTACTGCCACTCAAGACCACTCTTCTGTCAGGAACCCCTTGACAAATTTCACTCTGTTCAATCCTAGATCTGTCTGTCTCATGCTCCTGAGGCTGAATTGTTCTAGAACACCCCTAATTTTTGACTAGGTGATTTTTTTTTTAATTACTGAGTTCTAGCTTTTTTCTTTCTTTCCTTCTTTATCCTTCCTTTCTGCTGTGGCTTGACCCCAGGGCCTTGCACATACTAGACAAGTGCTCTACCACTGAGCACTTGTCTACCACCAGCTCTTTAAAAAAAAGTGAAGAAAAATTTTGGTTTGGAGACAGAATCTGACTAAATTGCCCAGCCTGGCTTTAAACTTGTGATTCTCCTGCCTCAGCCTCCCAGAGTGCTTAAATTACAGGCATGTGCCTCCACACCTGGCTTTTGCATTTTTTATTACCAATAGAAAACCTAGAGTTTCTTTTCTTTCTTTTTTTTTTTTTTGAGATCAAGTCTTGCTATCTCATTCAGGCTGACCTTGAACTCACTATGTAGCCTAGGCTGGCCTTGAACTTGGACGATCCTCCCACCTCAGCCTCCTAAGTGCTGGAATTACAGCTGTGCACCACCATGCTGGTAACATATAGTGTGTATTACTTTTAGGATTTTTGTGCTCCCAGGAATGCCCCAAGTATACACTGGATTCCCCTATAATTGTGTAAGAGATGGTCTTATTCAGCTTAGGAGGCTCTACCAGTATACCATAGATAGGACATTTTCAACAACAAATTTGTGGTTTTGAAGAGTGGGAAGTCTGAGGTCAAGGGCGGCATGGTGGAGTCCTGATGTGGGTCCTCTTCCTGGCTTGCAGATGGCCGCCTTCTCCCTGTCCTCTCACCTGGCAGAGGGAGAGGAGAGGGAACTCTAATCTTTTCTCTTTCATGGGAGGTCACTGATTTTAATGTAGGTCTCTATCCGCATGACCTCCTCCTAACCTGATCATCTCCCAAAGGCCACGCCTCCTCATACTGTAGCACTGGGATTTAGTACGTGAATTTCAGGGACACAAATATTCAGTCCACAGAAGAAGCAATGACAAATGACATTGCATTATCTGTGTTAAAAGGAGATTATGATCGTACAGGTTACCTGAGCCTGAGATGCTGGGGTACCCACTCATACCCACTCTCTGGCTATGAGGTAGGCACATCACCTAGTCTCCGTCATGAAGTAGGTCACAGGCCCCATAGTAGTCATGCCTGGCCACTTAACAGGTGTTTGTTTAGCACTAGTTGTCTGTGTGGCCCTCTTGTGGTAGATTATGTTTTTTTAAAATGTAAACTATGCATTTTATTTAATAATATATAAATATCAGCTCATTAATTGTAATAAATTTACACACAAATTCAAGATGATAAAAATAATGGATGGGCCAGAGATATAGCTCAGCAGCACAAGTACCTGCCTGACAAGTACAAGGTCCTGAGTTTGATTCTTGGTGCAAAAAACAAAATTCAGCAGACAGTTGCAGGGCAGTATGTATATGACAACCCCTTATACTTTCTATTTTTCTGTATATAGTTCTTAATATTGCCCAAAAAGTCTATTAATTTAAAAATTACATATTATATTATTCCATTTAAATGAAATTCTAAAATATTAAAAATAATCTAGTGATAGGAAGCACATCAGTAATTTACTAGCAATGAGGGAAGGATTTAGGGATTACCAAATGGAGATATGGTACCTTTAGGAGTAATAGATATGTTCATTATTTTAATTGTAGTGTTAATTTCTTGAGGCCATTCCTGTGCCAAATTGTATCAAGCTTTATACTTTGAATATATATGGTTTGTTTCATGTTGATTTTCTTATCTGTTTGCTAAATGGTGCTAATGATGCTGGTCTGACACAGTACTGTGAGTGCTACTGCTTTACAGACTTAGAGAAAGCAGCTGCTCCCACCTGGAGCTGCACCTTGGAAGTAATTAGCAAGAGAATGTTGTCTTGGTTACTTTTCTTTCGTTGCTGAGACAAAATACCCAACGCCCAAAATGAAGGAAGGAAAGGTTTATTTAGCTTACAGTTTGTGGAGGTTTCAGTCCATACTTGGCTGGTTTAGAGGCAGAGTGGTGCAAGGCAGAGGGCAAACTGTTCAGGGCAGCAGAGCACAGCAAGAAACCACCAGAGCAAAAGGGAGGAAAGGCTGCAAGCAGCCTCCTTTTCTTTCCTACATTGTAAACAACCTACCCCCACCCAGGGGGTGTGTAGCTCTCACACAATCTCCATGCCCAACTCTTCCACAGGCTCAGGATGTCTACAAAGTAAGCACCCCAGCTTCCTCCTGAGTCATTCAGCTAAACCTCTAGATTCCCCAAGTTGTTATCAACCCTAACAAATGTAAATTTTAATGGACATAGTTTGAGAGTGTTTTTAAAGCTTCGTGTGTGATTTCTTGACAAAATTTTAAAGTACCTAGGATCAAGATGCTTTTATTTTAAAGGGAAAAGAACAAAAGCAAAATAACAAAGACAAAAACAAAGCAACACAAACACTATAAAAATGATACAGAATTTCAAAACAAGATGATAGGAAATCAATAATGGGTGTTATTTTGCTTATTGTTATCTTTAAAGTAGTTGTTCAGATTACCAGATATAGTTATAGCGTTAACTGTTCCTTTTACTATACCAATAGAAATTAGTAGTACAATTATCTTAGCTATCTTGTGTGTGTGTGTTTATATATATATTTCCCATCCTTCTTTCTTTCTTTTCTCCTTTCGCTCATCCCAATTGTTCTTTCCTATTAAGCAGTTTCTTTTCCTTTCACAATATCTATTGTACTTTTCAGTTTTATTTACTCTTTCAAGTTCTTCAACTAGGGAGGCAATATGGTGTTTACACATGTGGGTCTGATTTATTTCACTTACGAGTATCTAGTTGCATTCATTTACCTATAAAAGCTTTGAGTTTATCTTTCTTTATAGCTGAGTAATATTCCATTGTATAACCACATTTTTCTTACCTACTCCTCAGTTGATGGGCATTTGGGTTGTTTCCAAAATTTTGCTATGACAAATTGTGCTGCTATAAACATGGGTGCACATATATCACTGCGGTATGTTTTTATTTCTTCTGGGAAAATATCCAGGAGGGGAATGGCTGGGTTAAATGGGACCTCTAATCCTAATTTTTTGAGGAATCTTCAGACTGATTTCCAAATTTACATTGCCAGCAACAGTGGAGAAATGTTCCTTTTCCCCCACAACCCCTCCAGCATTTGTTTTTGGTTGATTTTTTGATGGTAGCCATTCTTACTGGGATGAAATGAAATCTCAGTGTTGTTTTAGTCGTCAGCATGTAAAGAGCCAGTTTTTCCAGTACCACTTATTAAAGAGGCTATCTTTCTTCCAGTGAACATGTTTGGCCCCTTGTCAAAGAAGGTGGCTGAGTGTGTTTGTAGTTGTGTCCACATCTTCTAATCTGTTCCACTGGTCCTTGGGTCTGTTTTATTTTTTTTCCAGTACCATGCCGATTTTATCACAATAGGCTTGTAGTATAATTTCAAGTCAGGAATTGTGATGCTCCTGACTTGTCTTTGTTGCCTGGGATTGCCTTCACTATTCTAGGCCTCTTCTGGTTCCAGTTGACTTTTAGGAGTATTTTCTCTACTTTTGTGAGGTATGCTAATGGAATTTTGATTGGGATTGCATTAAATCTGTATAACAATTTTGGGAGTATGGCCATTTTCATTATGTTGGTTCTTCCTATCCATGAGCAAGGGATATCTTTCCATTTTCGGATATCCTCTTCAATCTCCTTTTTCAGAGTAATGTAATTTTCAAATATAAATCTTTTACTTTTGTTAGATTGATTCCTAGGTATTTCATTTTTCTGGATGCTATTGTGAAGAGTGTGGTTTCCCTAATTTCTCTCTCAATAAGTTTGTTATTTGTGTATAAAAATGCTATTGATTTCTGAGTATTGACTTTATATCCAGCCATGCAGCTGAATCTGTTTATTAACTCGGAGTCTTTTGGTGGAGTTTTTGGGGTCTTCAATGGAGAGTACCCTGTCATCTGTGAATAATGACATCTAACTTCTTCTTTCTCTATCCTTATTCCTTATGTTGCTCTCTCTTGTCTAATTGTTCTGGCTAAAGTTTCCAGAACTATGTTAAAAAGGAGTGGTGATAGGAGTCATCCTTGTCTTGTTCCTGATTTTAGAGCAAAAGCTTTCAGTTTTTATTCATTTAGTCTGATGTAGGCCATTGGTTTGTCATAGATGGCTTTTATCACACTGAGGTAAAGACCATCTATTCCAATTTTCTGCAGAGTTTATATCATGAATGAGTGCTGGACTTTATCAAAAGCTTTTTCTGCATCTATTGAGATGATCATGTGATTTTTATTTCTGACTTTGTTGATATATATTCCACTTATTGATATGCACATGTTCAACCATCCCTACATTTGTGGGATAAATTCCACCAGCATATGCTGTATAATCGTCTTGATGATTTGTTGAATTCTGTTTGCTAGTATGTTATTGAGGAGGTTTGCATCTATGTTCAGTAGGGAGATTGGCCTGTAGTTCTCTTTTTTGATTATCTTTCTCTGGTTTTGGTATCAGGATAATACTTACCTCCAGGAAAGAGTTAGGGAGTATTGCTTCCCTTTCAATTTCATTAAGGAGTTTGAAGAGTGTTTGTATTATATCGTCTCTAAATTTCTTGTAGAATTCAGCAGTGAATCCATCAGGACCTGGGTTTTTCTTTGTTGATAAGTTTTTCTTTGTTGATAAATTTTCTTTGTTGGTGTATTTTCTTTTCTTTAAATTTTATTTTTAAGACAAAAGAACCCAGAATAACACAGAAACAATACAGAAAATACCAAGTTATAGAGAAGATAGTAGGGAATTGGCATTGGATGCCAAAGATAACATAATGTTATCTTATTTGTTATAACAAAATCAATAAAGGATATACCAAATTATGTGGAGAAGGACACTCTTTAGTTAATTTTTCAATGTATTGCCTCAGGCATAACCTAGCCTCGGTTGTTGCGTTCTGGAGGAAGTCTAGTAGAAGCTTTGTAAGCCCTGGCATCTGACACTAAATGTTTTGCTGTGATATGCAGAAAGGAGTGGTGACATGATGGCTATCTAGTCAAGTCTCAGGCCTATGATAATTGAGTTGTATTGTTCTTGCTAAACCCGTTGATATCTGCCCATTAGCCCAGTTGCCTCTTTTGTTTTATCTCAATAAAAGGTTACTGAAAATGTGATTCAAGGCTGCAGTTCAAGAGGCTGTAAGCCCCCTGAACCCAGAATATTCTCTCTCTTGTATTTCCTTTTCTCCTTACTTTTTTATTCATCCACGGGTACCTCATTCTTGGGACCTGTTCACCCTGGACAGAAACGGATACTAGACCAACAGAATTACAGAGGAGACAATAGGGAACCATCACTGGATGCTGTATTAGATAGTGTTTGCATTTGTTAACACAAAAACAATAAAGGAAATACCAGATTACAGAGAAAATAGTAGGGGGTTACCACTGGATGTTGTATTACATAATGTTATCTTCATCTTTATTACTCAGTTATATAGATGATGGCTTGTTCAATTAATCAATTTTCTCTATTTCACCACCGTTGTTCTACCACCCTGTCAGCGATCTTCCCACTGGTAATAACTGCACTTTTGGTTTATTTACTCCTTCATGCTCTTACTTTGGGAAGAGACTTGGCTGCTTCTAAATATGCTGTATATTACGTGGGTGTACACACATTACTATGGCAGGAAGTGGAGAAGCACCCTTTGGCAATCCCTCACAGCCGTTGAGTGTCCAGTCAGGTAGGCGGGGTTACACATTGAACCACCAGACTCTGTCAGCGTGTCCACGTCTATAGGCTCAGGTGAGTCATCAGGGCCTTCCTGCGGGCCAGGCAAAGTGCCTGGCATGCCCTGGTGGCCGGGCGGAGCACCTGGCATGCCCCGGGGGCTGAGTGGAGCTCTGGGTGTGGGGTGGATCCAGGGGGGAGTGCCTGGCACACCCTGGGGGCCGGGCATAGTGCCTGGCATGCCCCAGGGGTAGGGTGGAGCTCCTGGCACAACCTGGGGGCTGGGTGGAGCACCTGGCACACCCCTTGGGCCAGGTGGAGCTCTGGATGTGGGGCGGAGTGCCTGGCACACCCCAAGGGCCAAGTGGGGCTCTGGGGGCGGGGTGGAGCACCTGGCATGCCCTGGGGGCCGAGTGGAGCTCCAGGGTGGTGTGGAGCGCCTGGCACACCCCGGGGGTGGGGTGGAGCTCCTGGCACGCCCCAGGGGCTG
>PVLD010033573.1:0-13527 GCA_004027595.1 Dinomys branickii
CCTTTAACTTTCAGCCTGTGGATTTCCTTTTGAGTAAAATGTGTTTCCTGTATACAACATGTCGTTGGATTGTGTTCCTTAATCCACTCTACCAATCTTTTCCTTTTGAATGGTGAATTGAGGCCATTTACATTAATGGTTATATGTTGGCTTATTCTAGTCATGTTAGTTACTTGTTGTTGTTTTCCTTCTTTTGCTGTCTGTTTACTTGTTCTGTTTGAGGGTTTATTTCTATTGTTCTTGAGATTATGGTCACTTTTTTCTCTGTCTAGAATATCTTTTAGTGCTTTTTGCAATGCTGGTTTGGCACTCATGAAGTTCTTCAGTTGTTCTTTGTCGTGGAAATATTTTATTTCTCCATTGAATTTGAGGGATAGTTTTGCAGGATACATCAGTCTGGGTTGGAAGTTGTTTTGTCTCAGAATCTGTAATACTCACTCCAAGCTCTTCTTGATTTCATGGTTTCCGTTGAGAAGTCTGCTGTGATTCTAATGGGCTTTCCTTTATAGGTGATCTGTTTCTTTTCTCTAGCAGCTTTTAATATTGTGTTCTTTTGCTGGATGTCTGGGATCTTGACTATTATATGTCTGTGTGTGGTTTTGTTTGGGTTATGGCTCGTTGGGGTTCTATATGCCTTGCTTAACTGAACTTCAGTATCTTTTGCCATGTTTGGGAAATTTTCTGCTATTATTTCAGCAAATATTCTTTTGATATCATTTGTGTTGTCTCCTGCTGTTTCACTAAATCCTATAACTCGAATATTATTTCTTTTTGCCTCATCTTGCAGCTGTTGGATTGATTTTTCTTGGATCCTTGATGACTTTATGAGATCCTTCCTTTCACGCTCATTAGCTGCCATGCTGTCTTCAAGATCTGAAATTCTATCTTTGGCTTCATTTAAGCGGTTTTGCCAGCTTTCAATGGAAGTTTTCAATTCCTGGCAATCTCTTTGGATCTGTTTCATTCGTGGTAATTCATTCCTAAATTGCTCTTGTAACGTTTCTATTTGTTTCCTATTTTCTTCTATTTTTTAATCTATTTCTTCTCTGTGTGAGCGGAACATTTCTTCCATTATGGTTTTCAGTTCATTTTTTGTCTGAGAGAATATTTCTACTTTAATCTCTTTTGTAGCCTGATGGAGTTGTTTATTTACTTCTGATGTGATCGTTTCCGAGATTGCAGGTATGTGACTAATTTCTGCTTTAATCTGTTCTATGGCCTGATGGAGTTGTGTCGTTACTTCAGATGTAATTGTTTCATAAATTGCAGGTATGTGGCTTATTTCTGCTTTAATCTCTTCTATGGCCTGTTGGAGTTGTTTCTGTATTTCGAATGCAATCATTTCAGAACTTGCAGGTATGTGGCTTCCTAGTTCCCTTATATCCTTGCATCCAGGACTTGTTCTGGGTGGGGTTGAGTTCTGAGACTAAGTTTTGTTCTTCTGTCTTCCCATTTTTGGATATCATATTCAAACTATTGAGCTATAAATTACCCAGGCAGTTCATCAGGCAAAGGTCTGTTGCAAAGGCTGCTCCAATGGCTCCTCTTTGGGGGAATGTCCCTTAATCTTTCTGCTAAGAGTTCTGCTCAAAAGGCTGCTGAGATGCTGCTTTGTTGGCTGAGCTACTCCCTACGCAGAGACCTGGCTGGGGCATGTAAATGGCTCCCCCGCCCTCCCAGGGGTCCCTGCAGGCATGGGGAGTGAGCTCCTCCCCCACTCAGTTATCGGGTTGGTCGCGGCACGCAATCAGCTCACCTGTCTCTGAATCCGTGCAGGCAGGAAGGTCCCAAAGTGCTAATATTTCGTGCTTTGCCCGCGATCCGCTGCTCCCTGGCGCTTCTCTGTCTCCTCGGCGCTCTCACAGGGGTCGCAGATTGCAGCCACCACAGTGCCCGTGGGCTGCAGGCCGAGGAGGGCGCCGGCGGGGACAGGGACTGGAGCGGGACCCTGGTCTGCAGCCCGGATTAGCACAGCCTGCCCGAGGAGCGTGGGCTCTGAGTCTACCCCATGCGGCAGCCTCCAAAAAGCCAATTTCTGGCCGCAGCCGCCGGCGAGCCGCTCAGGGTCGTGTGGCGGGAGGGTCTGGCTCCCCTCGGGCGCCCTCGGGTGCGTGGACCCGTGGAGCTGCTGCCCATGCACCGCGCCAAGCGCCTCAGGTGCCCAGCGCTGCGGGCCCACCCGCAACTCGCTGCAGCAAGTTGGGCCGTCCTGCCGCAGCCCGGGCATCGCAGAGCAACATGTTCAGTTTGAACTTTGCAGCCGCGGTCCCGGCACTCGCGCACGCCAAGCCTGTCTTGAGCTGAAGCTGTATCAGGGAGGATCTTTGTTTTGCTGCTCACCTGGTCGACATCTTCCTGAAAGTCCCCTGTACAGTCCTCTTGATGTCTTGCTACATTCTGTTTGCCAGTTTAGTATTGAGGATTTTTGCATCTACGTTTGTTAAGGAGATTGGTATGCAGTTCTCTTTTTTGTCTGGGTACTTCGCTAGTTTTGCCATCAGGGAAATGCTTGCTTTCAGGAATGACTTTTGAAGTACTCCCTTCTTCCCTTTCGATTTCAATTAAAGAGTTTGAGGAGTAGTGCATGTTATAGTTTGGGCCTTGGTGACCACCCAAAGCCTCATGTAGTCATAGGACTTTTTTTAAAATTAGTGTGTTTTTGTTGTTGTTTTGGTTTGGTTTTTTGCTACTGGGAATTGAACTCAGGACCTTGTGCTTGCTAGGCAGGCACTTGTGCCACTGAGCTACATCACCAGCCCCACAGAGCTTTTTTAGGGGTGGTTGATCTAGAGTGTGTGATGCTGGGATTAAAGGTGTATAATTACTAAATCAGCCCACTGATTGGTTTGGCACTGCTCTAGTCCAAGCAGTCTAGATAATATAAAAGGGGCAAAAAGATGCTGTTAAACTTTCTTGTTGCTTTTGCTGTTTTCTGGCACCATGAATGGTTGACCCTCTCCCATGTGCCCCCCTGCCTTGGAGCCAGTGGATTAAAAACTAAAACCTGTAAAAATTGTGAACTAAATAAACATTTCCTCCCTTGTGGATGTTGGATATTTTGTCTCAGCAACAAGAGAAAAGTAACTAAGACATGGCATTAGATCTCTGATGTTCTTGTAGAATGCAACAGTAAATCCATCAGGACCTGAGCTTTTCTTTGTTGGTAGTTTTAAATTATTTCTTCAATATCTTTTACTGATATTGGGTTATTTAGAACTTTATATCATCTTAATTCAGCTTTGGGAATTAGAATATATCTAGGAATATGCCCCTTTTTTCTGAGTTTTCTATCTTACTAGAATACAGTTTCTCAAAATAGGTACTAATGATCTTCTGGATTTCTGTACAATCCATTTGAATCTTTTCTTTCCTTTTTTTGATAAGGTTGGCTAAGGGTTTGTCAATTTTTTTAGCAACTTTTTTTTTCTTTTGGTACCAGTAATCAAACTCAGGACCTTGCACTTGTCTGGCAGGTACTGTGCCCTGGAGTTTTACCCCTGGCAACAGGTTTGTCAATTTTATTTAATCTTTGAAAGAACTAGCTTTTTGATTCATTGATTCTTTATATTATTTTCTTAGTCTTTGTTGCATTAATTTCTGCTCTGATCTTTATATTCTCCCTTGTACAAGCTTTAGGCTTGACTTGCTCTTTTTATGGAAGTTTATGGTTCAGTATTACTTCATTTGTTTGAACTTTCTCTTTTTTTCTGAAGTGGGAATTCACTGTTATAAATTTCCTTCATAGTACTGCTTTCATTGCATTCAAGTCCTGGTATGTGATATTGGCATTATTGTTTAATCATAGAAGCTGTCTAATTTCTTCTTTAATTTCATCTGTGACCCATTGGTTGTTCAAGATGGTGTTATTTAATTTCCATATGTTTATGTAGTTTTCATGATTTATTTTGCCATTGATTTCCAATTTTATTGTACTATGATCTGATAATATGCAGGGTATATTTTCAATTCTTTGCATTTACTGAAGCATTTTCTATGAGATAGTATGTGGTTTATTTTGGAGAAAGACCATGTGCAACTGAGAATGTGTATTCTGTTGTTGTGGGGTAGAACCCTATGTAGATATCTATTAAAACCATTTGTTCAAACATTTGTTTCAGCTCTGATATTTCTTTGTTGATTGTTTTGTTTAATTGACCTGTTTAAGCGTATAGTATCATTAGTGTAGGAACCTGGAGGTGAGAATATAGATTGGGAGGTATGAAGGGAGACTGCTCAAGGGTAGAGAGCAATCAGGATGAAGGGAAGGAGAGGAGGAACAGGGGGATAGCTGTGTAGGTATGTATGTATGTGCGGGATGACTGACATGGTTGCATTGTTGTCTCATGTCATATTGATGTGGGAAACAATCGGTGATTAGTTGTTTGATCAATCTTGTATGTCTATTTGTATTGTCCTGAGTATACACTTTGAAGCTACCAACGTGTAATACAACAACCATTGTTGATCCCCTCCCACCTTATCTGTAGTTTGATTTTTGTACTGTTCTTGTGCTACTCTGTGTATGTTTGTTAGTGTTTTTGTTCTTTTACTTTTAAAATAGAAAAAATAATAATTGACCTGTTTATTTGTAACAATGGGATATTGAGGTCCCCAATTACAATTGTATTGGTGCTTATCTGGTTTTTCATATTAATTAGTGTTTGTTTTATATAATTAGGTGTGTTAACATTTGGTGCATCTATATTTATGATAGCTCGTCCTCTTGGATTGTTCCCTTAACAAGTATGTAGTGACCTTCTTTGTCTTTTCTGATCATTCTTGGCTTTAAATTCACTTTGTCTGCAAATAGAAAAGCTACCTCTGCTTTTTTTCCAGTTTCCTGTCACATACAATATTGTTTTCCATCTTTTAACTTTGAGTGTATAAATTTCTTTTGTAGTTCAATGTGTTTCTTGTATGCAACATATTGTTGGATTTTGGTTTTTGATACATTTTGCCAATCTCTTTCTTTTGATTGGTAAATTGAGACCTTTTATATTGGTGGTTATAACTGATATGTATTGATTTATCCTTATCATGTTATTTTTCTGTTGTTGGTTCCCTTTCTTTCCCTTCTGTTTAATTGCTTGCTTTTCCTGGTTGATTCATGGAAATGCTGTCTCCATTGTCTTTTTCTAGAATATCCTTCAGAACTTTGTGGAGTGCTGGTCTGGTGGTCATGAATTTCTTCAGGTGTTTTCATGAAAGTATCTTCTTTTTTTTTTTTTTTGCGGTACTGGGGATTGAACTCAGGACCGTGCGCTTGCTAGGCAGGCACTTATTCCACTGAGCTATATCCCCAGCCCCAATATCTTCATTCTCTGTGAAATTTTAAGGATAACTTGGCAGTGTACATCAATCTGGTTTAAGGTTGTTTTCTTTTAGGGCTTGATCTTCTTCACTCTTAAGCTCTCCTTGACTTAAGGGTTTGTATTGAGAAGTCTGCTGTGATTCTGATGGGCTTTCTTTTATAGGTAATTTGATTCTTTTCTTGAATTTTTTGCTATGTTGAATTTCTGGAATTTTGACTATAATATGGTTTGGTGTAGTTTTTTTCTGCTCATGATGATTTGGACTTGTCTATGTCTTACTTACCTGTATCTCAAGTTATTTTTCCATGGTTGGGAAGTTTTCTGCAATTATTACTTCTGTGAACAGGTTTTTAATGTTCTTTACATTTTACTTTTTTTCATTAATTCTGATCAATCTTATGCTATTTTTCTTTGCATCATCTAGCAGCTGTTGGATTGATTTTTCATGGTTCTTTTCTATTTTCAAAGAGTCTTCCATTTGGTGGTTACTAAGGAACTACCAAATGAAACACTGAACTCCGAAAGAAATTTATAGATTCAAAGTTAAAAGATGGAAAACAATATTGTATGTGATGGGAAAGTAGGAAAAAAGCAGAGGTAGCTTTTCTATTTGCAGACAAAGTGAATTTAAAACCAAGAATGATCAGAAGGGACAAAGAAGGTCATTACACACTTGTTAAGGGATCTGTCTTCTAGATCTGATATTTTTTTCTTCACATTGGTTGATTCTGGTGCATATTCTTTCAGTAGAACTTCTCATTTTCCAATTTTTAAATTTCTTTTCTGTGCTAATGTTTGTAAAATGCTTGTTGTGTTGGGTAGCTTTGTGGCTAGTACTGAGACCTCTTCAGGAAGTGTTTACTTTTCAGGTTTGTCTTCTCCACATAGCTGGATTTTGGCTTATGGGTCTGTCCCAAGATCCTACCTATTTGATTTGTTAGGAATTAAATGTTGGTGTCTCTTTGGCCTAGCACCCGGTGGTTTGGTACTGAACTATGATATTGTTTATGACTCCCACACAATCTCAGTATTAGCATATGAGGAAGAATAAGTGATTATAACAGCTATATCACCTTGGCTAAAGTAGCAGAGCCAGTACTCACAATCGCATCAATCAGAGTGCTGAAGATGTGTTAACTATTAATTTGCCCCATTTAGTCATAGGTATAAGATTTATAGTTATATAACAAAATCTAAAACCAATCAGAAAATTATGAACAGTACAAATCCATTTAATAAAGCAACTTTATCCTCAGGAAAGAGAATTTTTAAAAGATAAGAGGAAAAATAGAGAAATAAAAGAAGTTAAAAGAGATTAGAAGCCAGGCTGAAGGGCAAAGGAAGATTACTCAGGCTTTGCGAAACACATAAAGAAGACAGGAGAGAAAGAAAGAAGGGAAAAACAAAAACAACAATAAAGGAAAATAAAAAAACTGAAAACAATATTCACACTTATGAAAAACAGACAGTCAAGAAAAAAAATTAAACATTCCCTCAAAACAAACAAACAAAAACAAGAAAAACAAAACAAAATAAAATTTCTATGTCTTCAGGCCTGTGGTTATCTTTTGGTGTCTTCAATTTTGTGATGGAGTCCCAAGTGAAAGCCCAGATCTATGCTGGGTAACCATTATAAGTTTGCAGTGGTTTTATGATGGGGTGCTAGATAATCCCAGCAAGCTTGCAGTAGTGTTGGGGTAGGGTGCAGATTCTGGTACTGTGGACCCCAAAATTCACGGGGCCTATGTTCCTAGAGTACCTGCAAATTTCTAAAAATGGCAAATTTCACATACGTTTAGAAAAATGCCTATAAATGCCCATTTTAATAGTTTAAACCTTAAATATGCTATCTCTCAGTTATGTAATTTCATTTAATAAAATACTACATTAATAAACCCTTAGAATTTGCAGGGCATTTTGGTAGCATCTTAGGGATCTTAGGGATTTAAGAAGAATAAAACCAAGAACACCCTAGATAGCTACATACAGTATAGCATTGTTATGTTGCGTGTATGCCGGAAATGGGTCACAGGATAGCAATCAATCAGCAGCAAGGAGAATTGAATAATTCTCTCAGATTGGCTACTTGCAAGCCTCCTATCAAAACAAAATAAAACAAAAAACACAACTTTGGAGGATATTTGAGGTTTCCATGAAATTGCAGGGGTTTCCCTGAACCATTATTAGTTAGGTTATAAGGAAAAATCTGTAAATGACTAAGTCTGTGAACTGTAAAGTGTGACTTTGCAAGGGTATATTGTACGTGCAACTCCATAGAAGTTCAGGCTGATCCTGGCCTCTAGCTGTGGGGTTTGGGCGAGAGTCTTCAGGCAGCAACACACTGATTGCCCCTCAGCGGCCCACCCATGGCTCCCTGACTCTGGATGCGTCCTAAGGCCATCCCTCGCCCTGTTGCTGTAGGATTTCAACAATGGGAGCGGTAAGAGGAAGCCATCCCATAGGTGCTCTGAGGCCTGGGTTCAATTGGCCCCTCCCTGAAAAAAGCAGCCAATCATGCACTCTTTCTAGGGAACACAGCTGTCAGCTGGACTGGAGTCACTCCCAGCTTTTCAGCACCCAGCACCCTCTGCTCTACTCCACTGTCATGTTACCCGCTCCCCCTCTTCCCCCCAGGCCTCTCTGGTCTTACTAGTTCTCACTAGGCCTCTAGGTTGGATACTCCTCTCTCACACCACAAGATGGGAGGAGGCTGGATGTGTGAGTGCAGTTTGCCTCCTTTTTCTGCACTGCTGTCTCACTTTCTCTGCAGGTTCCAATTTTACCTTCAGATTTTTCCAGGGTTCTGGGGAATCCACCTTCATCCTTCCTCTCTTCCCCAAAATTGTTAATTTCTGAATCTTGGAGAGGTAGATTTGTTGCTGATTCTCAGAATTCCTTTTTTTGAGTTTGAATTGAACATTGACTCCTGAGTAATCGCTCATCTTTTGCACCATGTGATGGCTGTGAACTGCAACACTAGAGGATTCAACTTTCAGGTTAATTACCTGTATCTGGGTGTGATTGCCTCTCCTGTTTCACAATACCTGCATTAGCAGGTGTCTCACTCCTGAGCTTCTCTAAGGCACCTTCTCTAATTGGCTGTGTTGGGAAAAGTCCCGATTGTCTGTTTTAAGGTGCTGGGGATTGAACACAAGGCCTCATGTATGCTAAGCAAGCACTCTACTGAGTCACATCTCAATCCCTCTTTGCTTTTTATATTTACAACTACAGAAAGAGAAGAAGCTTAAACACAAACTCAAGTAGGAATATCTGGATTTGAAACTCAACCCTATTATTAATAATTATACTTTTTTCTTTTGAACCCAAGATCCTCACACTGAGCTACATCCCCAGCCCTATTTTCTTTTCATTTTGAAATAGAATCTTATTAAGTCACTAAGTTGCCCGGTCTGGACTTGAATTTGTAGTCCCACCTCAGCCTCCCAGAGTGCAGGGACTACGGGTTTGTGCCACCACACCCAGATAAACATGTGATTATCATCAAGTTACTACGCCTCTCTGTGCTTCAGTTTCATCATCTGTCAAATAATACCTACCTTGTGGAAATAATACCTACTTTATAGAATTGTAAGGAGTAAATGAGTTAAATGTTACCTATTAAGAATTACAATAGAGATGTTATAAGAATTCAGAATGTGTAAATATAGAAAATACAAGGGTAAGTGTCCTGTATTTGTTCGAATGTGTTTTTGAGTAAGAGAAAGTTAACACACACTGGCAGTCATTGGTTAGAGACAGTACTGAGGTAGGAAACTGGACTCAGGTAGTTGGACGGGGACATCAGGCTGTTCTGCAGCAAAGTCATGTTCCAGGGCTAAAGGAAGCTGGGGAGAGGAATGGAGCACAGAGCACAGATGAATTGAGTGGCAAGTGTGAGGACCCAGCTCACACAGGGCAGGGGCCCCATCCCCTACTTCCTTCACATGCTCCTTCTGCCTCTTTCTCTGGTCCTTCATTAGCTTGCCTGTTAGCAGTCACGCTCCGTGGAGGACCACCTAGGCGACTCTCCTTGAAGGAGGAGCAATTGTCTCCATTTGGGCTGAGCCTGACCATATTTCCATGTATTGATATGTACAGAGCTGGCTAGGACCCATTCCTTATCCCTTCAATTGGCTTTAAGCAATGCATACCAGTCTAGGCGAGGTGCTGATGGTAGTCTTTGGAGACAGCATGCCTGTCTCCTCCCCCCACCCCACTGTTGCCCCGAGTGAGCTGGGATGAGGCAAGATGTGTGAGCCAATGCCTCATGCTGTTGGGGGATCAGCCTCGGGATAGAGGCTATGACTTCCTGGGGCTTGAAAGATGACACATTAGGGCTGAAACACCAACCTCAAAACGTTAGATACTACCTCAATTGTGTTACGCAGATTACTCTTTTTGCAGATCCTTCTCTCTGCATTTGCAGAGCTAATTTCAGGCCTCCTACCTAGCCCAGCTCAGGGCACTCACCTACTTCCCACGGTTCTCACAGCCCCTCATCCTTAAGCCACTCCCTTCTTCATGAATGAATAAAACCTGGGTCAAGGCCTTTGTTCTGGATAGCCATCATTGTGGCCGGACTCAGGACCCCTTTGACTCCCACCACTTTGGATATATTGTTGTGTCTTTATTTATGCTGTGGGTTGCACTGAAAGTGGTAGATTGGAATTAACTCATTACAATTCCCGTAACTTTTCCATGAGATGACAAATATAAACCTCCTGGGCTATGATGAGGACGGGGAGGGCTGTCTGTAATGGTCTCCCATTTTGTCACTGGAGAGAAAGAATACATAGAGCAACTGTGGAAGAATTCCTTGGCTCCATGGGCAAAGCGAACTGAGAAAAAAGGGTCTGGTCAATGTTTATTCCAAGTAAGTTCATCTAAGAAGTACACATATGTAAAGGAAATAAAAATTATGCAATTGCAATTGCAATTAGCTTGCCACCAAAATTACCCACAGAATAAAAAACATCTGTTGTATGACACACTCCTACTTCCCACCCCTGTTGATGTTTTCTCAATGAGGAAGAATATGAAAGAGAAAAAGATGAAGAATAGAAAGCAAAGGATACTTGAGAAATATGGAAAAGCAACTCTTCCCATAAGTACTCTTTCATATGAAAAACACTATACAGGAATTATGTTAAAGTAGGTTTCCTCCTTAATACAGCTAGTAAAGGAAAATGGTGTGAGTAGGTATGATGGTGTGGGGGGTAGAGGACACTGATTTTCTTAGACACTGAAGATCCTCATGATAACTACATAATTCACTAATACCTGAGCTACTTGTATCTAAGTTTAAAATATAGTTAAGGAGTATAGCTCAGCAGTAGTGTGATAGCACAGCATGCACAAAGCCCAGTAGCACAAAAGAAAGTAAAATAAAATATAGCTAATTCTTCAGTCTAGCCCTCCAAATTATCTCCTACCTCTGTTTATGTATAAATTCTCAGAAAAGCATACTGCTTTAATATATGTGAGATGAGGTCTAAGCAAAAGCAAGCAATAAAAGCTTTGGAAAGAAAGAAAGATCACCTCACTCCTATACTTTGACCCCTTTGGGACATAGGGTACATCGGTCTACCAGGTTTTACTGTCCCTCCACTCCCCAATGTCCTTCTCCTCGCCTTACCAGTTTAGCTCCATTTGCGACTTCTACAGCCACCCTTTTGCAATATTACCTATCAGGTTAATAATATCCCTTAGTTATTGTGGGGCGATCAGGTCTGTAATCTCCCAAATGAGTATATGGTGAAGGCTAAATAAAAAGATGCGAATGGAATGATTTCAGGGCTCCAGGAGGATCAAAGCCCTCTCATAGAATTCGAGATTCTCTAGGGGATAAGACCACGATCTTCTTTGGGTGGCCTGTATTTATTTAGTTATCAGAAGAAGAGAGGGGAGTACTCAAGAAAGGCAGAATCACTCAAGGACTTCTCCAAGTAAAGTATTAAATTAATCCACCCAGGAGTGAGATGCCTGAGGTTATAGTCTTCATCTAGTTGAGAGTGGACCCAGGTGTCCTTGGCTGTGATCTTGTTTTATACTTTGAGGCTTCCCAGCTTCATCTGCTATTACATGTTTTAGTAGAGATTAGTGACTCACAGAGGTTCATTTACTATGTTTCTGTCACCCATCTTCAGACAAGGAGCCTAGGCCTTGGACAGACTGACGTGAAAAGCTCATTGATTAACTTAAGTCCTGCTCAGGGCTGCGTCACAGTGGTCTCCATCAGTTATTGACTCTTTTCCTCCTCTTTTGCTTTCCCATATTCATTAGGAACAAGCACAGCCCTACTTAAACCTGGCATCCTATATACTTATTGCCTACATAGCTAATTGTAACTGTGACCAGAGTTCATACACTACTGCTGACTGGTCTCACTTAAAGTAACCTTAAAGCCTCATGGATTCATAATGGTGCTTGATGACCACACAAAAATCTCCCTCCCTCTCCTTCCCCCTTCCTGTCTCTTTTCTTTCTCTGTTCTCTTTACCTTTTTTTTCTTTCAGTACAGTGAGGAAGTTGCTCCTCTGTCTTTTGGCTTATATTTTCTGATGAGAAATCTGTTTCCATCTTTATTTTTCTGAATGTAATGTTTTTCCCCCTCTGCTTACCTTTAAGATATTTTCCAATGGCTTGCTTTAGGCATTTTAATTATGATAATGCCTTGGACTATTTCTCTTTTTAAATTTCTTGTGCTTAGAATTCCTTGAGCCTTTGGGATCTGTGGGTTTACAGTTTTCCTCAAATTTGAAGCATTAGGCCACTGTTTTTATTTTTGTTTTAATTTAAAAAATTATTTTGAGACAGAGTCTTGTTAGGCAGTTCACACTGTCTTCGAACTCATTATGTAGCCCAGGCTGTAGGGCACTGTTTCTAAAGTATGTTTCATGCAATGTATCTCTCATCTCAGACATTGTAGCTTTCATATTTGAAAGACTGGTTTGGATCTATTTCAAATTCTTCTCTGTCTTTTTTGAACATTTAAAACTTTTCCTCTAGATTTAAGTTTTTATGAGACATGGTCTTGGTTTTTAAGACAGGGCCTTTAACTCAGGCAACCTTCCTGCCTCAGCCTCTTGAATGCTGGGAGTATAGCCAGATGCCATCACACCTGACTTCCTCTGGATTCATGAACATTTGAAATAGTATAATTAAAATTGCTTTAATGTCTTTGCCTAAAGACCTATCATGTGTATCATTTCTGGGTCAGTTTTATTTTGCTGACTCTTTGTGTGTCTGGTAATATATTAGCTGCCTGGCGCTACAAATTTTACGTTGTTAAATGCTGGGTTTTTTACCCTAAAAAAAACATTCTTGAGATTTTTCTCTGCAATGCTAATAAATTTCTTGGAAACTGTTTGGACTTTCAGAGTCTTATGTTTTAAGCTTTCTTATACAGGAGCAGAAAAGCATTCACTCTAAGGTTAATTTTAATTATTGTTGAGATAAGATCACCTTAGTACTCTAACTGATGCTCCATGAATTATGCGGATTTCCAATGTAAATTTTAGGAATGGGCCCTATTTGAATTCTAGATATTTCCTGTAATCCTTTCAGGTGTTTCTTTCCCTTACATTAGGCAATTTACACACACACACACACACACACACACACACCTGAAAACCTGAGGTGAGACTTTTGCAAATTTCTGAAGGTTTTGTGTATATAAAGTAAGCCCCTTGCTGCTGAGCTACATCCCCAGTTTTCTGTATCCTTTTGACAAGATCACTTTCTCCCTTGAGTACTCCCTTGTTTTTTTCCTGCTTCAGATCTAGAGATTGAACCTATACTAACCTGCCCAATTTGGCCTTACTTACCACTTGCAATTCTCCTGTCTCAGCCTCCAGAGTGGCTGGGATTACCATTGCACCCAGCCCTGTTTCCTTTTAGTGAACAATATTACAAACCAAAATCTGGAGCTTGGGATGCATATTGTTTAAAGGCATTGCTCCTCTTACCCGCCTGTTATGGGTGATACATAGTGTCAACTTGGTAAGTCTAGAGGTTTGGCTGAGTGACTTAGCAGGAAGCCAAAGGTGCTTACTTTGTATACATCCTGAGCCTGTGGAAGAGGAGGGCATGGAGATTGTGTGCTACACGCCCCCTGGGTGGGGGTAGGCTGTTTACAATGTAAGGGAGAAAAAGAGGCTGCTTGCAGCCATTCCTCCCTTTTGCTGGTTGTTTTGCTGTGCTCTGCTGCCATGAA